>OX243814.1:24364685-24529685 GCA_945859605.1 Lumbricus rubellus
ACTGCAAAGGGTATACCAGTTTTGCTGTCGTCCTAGCAAAATTGTTCATGATGGATAAACAGTAGATAACACTCTAGAAATTGATACTGACATTTTTTAGATATTTTTGAAATATTGAAATACCACAAACTTCGGGGTCTTGTGGACCGTCCTCTGGCTCCCAAGTCTCCGCCCATGACTGCTGGTGCTAAATTAACACCCATTTCTCAATGAATAGTTGTGTAGGACTACCGGCGTAGCCCCTCAGAAGGCCGGCCGGACATGGTGCACATAACCTCATCACGGTCTGCGGCGCATTCTATTCGCATAAGCATCGACGCGCTATTGTAGCGAAATTCAAAATTGCTGTCCTTGTGAATCTCAGTCCCTTCCTCTGCCAACCCGGACTCAACACCCTTCTCCCGCCAGCCCGGACTCACACCGGGCCAAACCTCAGTCCCCTTCCTCCGCCAGCCAGGACTCACACCGGCCGAACCTCAGCCCCTTCCTCCACCAGCCAGGACTCACACCGGGCCAAACCTCAGCCCCCTTCCTCCGCCAGCCAGGACTCACACCGGGCCGAACCTCAGCCCCCTTCCTCCGCCATCGCGGATCTCTGCTTCTCCCCCCCGCCAGACCGGTTCTCAGACCAGCCCGGACCTCAGCCCTCTGTCCCCTGCAGCTCCATTAGGGTATAAATAAGAGGACTGTGTGCATGCTAAATTGCTAATATTGAGTCGCAGAGAGAATCAATTTCCGGGAGTCGAGCCCAGTCGCAATTGATGTCTCACATGTGAGTCGATGTATGACCGTCCGCTGCAGTTGAGGTCCGAAAACAAGTTAATAATAACTTTTAAGCCGATACATGGAGATACATTGCTTTTTGCTTTGGGATGAGGCTGAGTCACATTTAGGGGCTTAGCCCCTAACCCCCTCATCTGGTGCCGCCAATGGCATAAGCATCTACACTACCGGGTATGATAATATAGTTGATTTCGTTGCCGTTGGTCATTGTCTAGTTTCCTTATTACGAAGTAAGCCGTTTTAGACATTTTCAGTTTTTTATTTTGGGGGCTGAGCCACGTTTAGGGGGCTTAGCCCCCCTTAACCCCCTGGCGCCGCCACTGTACGCATACAGGTAATTTTTCACAGTTTAAACAGGCCCAACTACCAACAAAGCGTTTCAAAATTCATCCGCAAGCCAGTTACATTTTACCTATTTATAAAGTATAGAGCCTAACCGGTGTAGCAAAGATATTAGAGTCGTAGACTAAGATGTGACACCTCCTATCTCCGCTGTATATTTGGTCTGGGTGGTGGTCAAAGCACACAAACCGTGGCGCCACGTTGTGACGGGGTTGATGGCTTCTAGCAACCGCCCTAGTAACCATAGACGCCATGGGCAAAATGGATAAATATATACGCCAACGATTGGACAATTGTAGCCTCCGTAAACTAACATAACTATTTAAACTGCACATTAAAAATGATGAGTAATAATAACTGTTATATACTAATGTATTTTATTAGAAGATTTATGTTTAAAACGTGCGACTCTTACAGGCATCTGGACAATGCTATTTCGTTCTATTTATAGCGCTAAAACCCATCACAAGGTAGGTGAGGTGACCATTAAGGTACATTATGATACATTTAGTGGCGCATCTTAGTCTACGACTCTAATATCTTTGGGTGTAGGTCTAAACTCTAAAGGCTTCAAATTATAACCCCCTCCTATACACTACCCCCTGCAAACTAATTTGCATCAATCATCGCATTTATTGGACAAAAAATATAATATTTCACGCTTTGATTCTTTAATTTACAGTTTGTAGAAAAATTTTTTTTTAGCCTTTCCGCGCTGTACGCACTTGCGTACGTGCGTACGCCTAACGGCGCCCCTGTCTTAACACTTCAGTCTACAGAGGCTGTCTTACTCCTAATCCCACCGCCAAGTTTTCATCGCGTTGTAAACCGTCTGAAGGTCTTGTAGACCATATAATGGCGACTGTCAACCTATTGTCATTTCAATACGGTCTACCCTAAGTATTATTGATTCTACGCGTAGTGCGTTCTATTGTGATTGACTGACAGAACATGACATGTGTCATCATCTCGTCGACTGTTTAACGAACGGACGGGGTTACAAAAGGTGTCAGAGGGCGGGTGAAGGTGGGGTGTCGACTTACCCACTGGGTCGACGACGGGGTTCACTTTAGAAAGACGAGACGCTCCTACTCATTCTTTGCAATCATGGCAGAGTCTAATATTGACGCAGGCTCAGCCACTGTCTCCGTTGCCAGACCGACCGACCGGCTGGGCAGGCAGCGGGGGCGGCGGGGCGGCGGTGGCAGAGGACCCCGTGAGAATGTCGGGTCTGTTGCCGATGTGGAAGCATCTCTCTCTGCCTCCTCCTCCTCCCCTCGGTCGGAGGAGACGCACGTAGGGTTACTCAGTGGATGTTTAGCTATTGGGGTTTGTGTACACACTGCAGAGCGCCATGTCGTCGACTACACGGATTATTATTATTATTATTTGCCGCCGGTTTAGCGATGGTGAGGTCGCGACTTGGACTCAACCGAATGAATAAACGTCATCGAGTATGGTAAGAATGACGAATTGTGGTAGATGTCTCAGGTACATAATTATTGTCTTATAAGCCGAAAGGAACATTAGGACAGTGCTAGAGCTGTGAATAATTTATGTGGAACGTTTGGGTGACAGCACTGTCTCTTTGGAAACGCGGTGGTCTAGTGGTGGCGTCGTTGCCTTGGAGCCGGAAGGTCCGAGGTTCGAATCCACCCTCAAGCCGCGTAAGGACCTTGGGCAAGTCCTTCACTCACAATTGCTCAGCGCTTCGGCGTGAAACTCCGATGCAGTGTCCGCTCTGCATCGGGAGCGCCTCTGAGTAGAGAGAGCTTGAAGGGGCGCTATAACAAGTGCACATACAAACAAACAGTCGCAGCGTAGGCCTATAGGCTACATTAAGAGGAAGCTCTGTGAAAATTGGGCTATTAAGTGTTCCAGGTTAATTTGCAGTGGTTCTATTCCTTATTATAGTTCTAACACAGACCCAGTCTGAATCACTTTTAATTCTTGTTTTGTTTGTTGTGTTATGCTAAGTTGCAGTTTAGTTTTATCGCGCATTTTCTTAATAATTTCCGGTGAATAATGGACCTATATGCACGGCCGTGACATTGATTGACTGTTAGCCTATACTGTTCTTACTGTGATTTGTGATAATATTGATAAAATTTAAGATTGCATACGTAAGACACTTAGAGGCCTATGTAAGTTGCGTTCACACGCATAATTATTTTATAGGCCTATTACCGATAATTGTGAATTTGCTTTCTCGTCATAATAATTATGATGCATGCAATGCAAATGTCCGAAATCATCGCGAAATTTCGCATCGCCCACAAAATCCGTTTCGGGGAACTGATTTTAAGCGCCGACGCTTGTGTACAAACCGCTGTTATGTCATAATTTTACAAACGGTTTTCTTTGGTAGGCTATAATACTGTATTACTGTTCGGGATATGTGCTGGTATATAAGATAGTTTGTTATTGTTATAAGAACCTCCAAATTGACCTCTCTCTGTCCGGATATCGAGGGAGTCCATGAGATGGTTATATTGGGTGCCACATGCATATCTGATGAGATTGGCTTTGAGGCACACGCTCACGTGTACTATTATACTGCTGCATGCAAAACCCGGCAATCCATGCTCGCTGTATAGCCGTATACGTGTTTTGGTCACACATGCACGGTCTCCACGGTTACCGGTAACTTTTGTTTGACGTTGTTTGTGCTATTATACCATCGCACGGTTATTTTTTTATGCCATCTCTGTTTGCCAGTGTTTGGTGGGTGTTGCCAATGTCATGGATCGTTACCGCCTTAACGTCTTTTGAGAGAATTTCACTTTCATAATTCTTTCCTGTCGATGGTTCACTACTGTTCTTGTCCTTGGCAAACTCTGCTACAGTTGATGTTGCGCCTTTCCAGTCAACATCCTCCCTCATCGTACGCCTACGCAGTCACTCCTTAAAAATAATTAGACACTATCCAGGCCACTTGAGCTTATACCATACCCAGCCAGAGATATGTCTTTGCTAGGAGATATTTTATGAGAATGCTGTGTGACGACTTGCCTCACCCTCTCTCTATAGGCGGTAACACTCCAGCTAGGTTTATGTCTGAGGGAAATCTGCAGCCTGTGATAGCTTCATTCTCTAAGCCAAAAAATCTTCTTTAATAGTCTTCATAGCCACAGTCTAATTTTCAGCCAATCCGGTGCGATTTTCTCCGTCGCATCGCTGTGGCAGGATGACTTCCCATTGACACTGGATAGGAACACAAGTGTCTGTCGCTCCGACTTCCAACCGACCAGCAGCAGATGCACCTTCCATAAATCTCTGCAGCGCACTCTGTCGACTGCGCCCAGAGGTGACGAAGCGACGACAGACTGCAGCAGCACGCTGTGCCTTCTTCTGCGGAATTTAACAGCGCCTTCCTCCGCTCTACATTATTTTATGCCCAAGTATAATTATACGCTGCTCGTATAATTCTAAAGCCTCTGTCTAGTTTAACACCAGCGTATACTTGAATTAATGGCGTTGGATATGCTGAGAAGTAGCAGCAGCAGCTGGCAACCTCATCCTATGTATAGGCTACTGTATAGGCTACACGGACCTTCGTCTTTTATTTTGTTATGTTGTCAACGGTTATTTATTGCCTATAAATATAGAACTGCAGAACTTCAAAAGCAAAGTCCAGATCAAATTTGAAAACTTCTTTTCACCGAGTAAGCAATCAGCGTTGGATGATTTAAAAAAATTCTTAATTCATTCATTCGGACATTTATATAGCGCTCCTTCAAGTAAAAAACTACTCAGAGGCCCGTTTGCAGGTATTTTTAGTCTTCATTAGGTGCTCCTGTCCAATGTTTTTGTACCATTCACGTTTCACCTAAGAATTTGGATATGTCAAACTCTAGAGTCTAGACTCTGACCCTCTATTGGCGGTCTAACAGCATGTTTATATAAAAATTAAGAAGGCGCAAAAATAGAAGATTTATTTTGTTCGACTAGATTACCCCTCCCCATACGTCACTCATACACGCAACATGTGACAATGAAAAATACCTTTGAAAAAATCACACATCCAACTCATTTGCAAAGTAAATTTATTTAAAGTTTGATACGCATTTCAATTAACCCATAACCAGCCAAACATTCAAACTATATCTGAGGGATGCCTGGATTTATTTCCTAAGCCAATTCGCTTTTTATTACCTTCTAACCGCAGTCTGATTTTCAGCCAATGTGGTGCGAGTTTCTCCCTTATTAAAGTTGCTAAATTTAAATAAAGTTACAAAGGTCTATATAGAGCAAAACCAAATAATCAGAAATGAGGTCAGAATATCAATCAAAATATCAATCAAATTATCAATCAAAATATCAATCAGAACATCAATAAAAATATCAATCTGAATTTCAATCAAAATATCAATCGATGTCCTCAAAACAAAGTCACGTGGTTTCTGCGCAGCCGCAAGAATTGGTCTCAGTAAGCGAACTGATTCAGATCGAAGCCTATAGAGTATAGACTGAGATTGCCTTATATGCTCTCCTGCTAAGTGCTCAGGGAGATGACGAGCGCCGCCGACGCATGGGGATGGGGGGGGGCACAAATGGGGAATTTGTCCCTCCTGGAATTCACATCTGAATATTTAACTTTATTATAATGAGAATCCCAATCGAGTTCTTACATGTATATAGTTGACGCTATTTTAAGCAATCAAAAAATTGTGGTTATGTTTGTGGTTATTGATGCATCAAGGCGGTCACATATTTGATGCATACTAAGCTCTGCATGGCTTCGCATATAATTATGTGTCTGGTCGGATAGACATTCTTTCTGCCATTTTTATTAACACGTACAAGGTCAGCGAATCTGACGTTCGAAGCAACAGTGAAGGTTCCTACAAAGTACCCATTTCTCATGAGACGCTTGATACTCTCCTTGCTATCACCGAGCACTCAGACGACCCGGCTACCGTGCTTCTGCTGCTGCAGCTAGTCGCAAATTACAAATGACATCACGTGATTTGAGTTAATTATAGATAGGAATTGTGCTGAAAGACTTGAGTGTTGCTGCTAAGCACACACCGGACGTGTTAATGGGTAGAGGAGGTGTTGCTGTGTTAACCCCAATTTACGAAGGTGACGAACATGCAAGATTACGTCGTGCTGATTTAACTGCTTTCTGTCTGCATTCTAAAAGTCATGTTTGGTGAAGGTGGAGACTATTGTTGCCAGAGCGTGAATCATGGGTTAATTTTATTACAGTGTAGATTTTGACCAAAGCTGTCGGAGTGGCCTCTTTTTGTAGAGAATCTCAGTGTTTTGACCCCAGCTACACGCATTTCAAACACACAAATGTCTAACAGAGTTTTGGACACACTGCGAATGGTGTATTCTAGAGCTGCATATACGTCACTGCATGCCTAATGGCATGGTGTTTGACAACAGGCGTGCGCACCAGTAACCTTACCGTCGGTGGCGGTGGCGGGAGTGGCAGAGGCCGTGGCCGGTGGCAGCGGCGTGAGGACTGCAATCCTTGTTATCAGCAGCAAGAAAAGGGCGGTGTGAGGTCAGTTTGAGTTCCCGAGATAAACAGCGTTGTGTGTGTGCGTGTGTGTGTGCGTGTGTGTGTGTATGTGTGCGTGTGTGTGTGTGTGTGTGTGTGTGTGTGTAGGTGTGTGTGGCTCGAAGTCTTGTCGCTGCACTGATTAACATTCACTTGAGTCTGTCAAGCAACTGAATGACAGCTGCAGCTCTTGCTTTCTCATCACATCACCACGTCGTCTAAGTCCTTACACGTAGACCTACGTCCGCCCAGATATTGACAAGTTTATCGGACATCAGACTGCAATAAAGAAAGGTCCACGTCAATCAAACATTCATATTGTACACATGCACACATTGTCTTTTTTATTTGTCTCTGTAAGCATATAGGCAAACTCCAATTAGGCCGCGCAGACTTGGACTGTAGCCTGTAGGCTACGTGCGTTACAAGCTCATTGATAAAGAAGACGTTGTCTCAACTGGGAGTGTAATAATTATACTTACAGCGCTCGTGAATAAGCTCGTGCCCTGTGCTTGGCTATCGAGAGTCACTCTATAGAAATGTGGAGATTACGATTATTTAGTTATTGTGTTGTGATGGTGTTGGCGCGCAACTGTTGTATTGTTAGGCAGGATGATAATATTATATTGATGTCTTACTACAACTGACGTAACAAAGCTCTCGTTGGTTCTGATTTGGAATGCGGCTGTGATCGTTATTTGAACAGCCATTTCACGTTGTTAAGTCGAATCGTTCGTGAGATTTTTCAGAATTACCATAGACGTATAATAGCATTTACTATTACTCATTTACTCGTAGGCCTATACGACAAAAAGTCAATGGCGATCATGCGAATACACATCATAGGTCAGACTGCCATGGGCTGATTTCAGTGTTTTGTTCGATACGGCCCGGAACATGCGTAGTTCTTAAATATCACTGCGTCTCATGATTCTCATCGCTGTGAAGTTGAATTAATTGTACACATGTGAAACAGTGAATGTAGGATTCATGCATTGCTGCAGATCTAATCGGATTAAATGGGCCTACAATAGCCCATCAATCTTTATGGTATAGCCTACTACGCTAATTATAGTAATTTATTGGGTATTGTTTTAGTCTATTATAAAAAATGTAGACGCTTGGTTTAATTACAATAATTTATCAAGCTTATGCGTATACGGCCTAACCTGGATGAATAGATGGATGGATGGATGGATGGATGGATGGATGGATGGATGGATGGATGAATGGATGGATGGATAGATGAGTATCGGAATCCAAGTTTATTAGTCGATAGCGAGATCATGTCATCACAAGTATATTTGCATAATTATTGTATCTATAGATTTATAGGGACTACATATCGCTTCTGGAAATGTACAGTAATCAGAAGTGCTGGTAAAATGGATGGATGGACGGACGGACGGACGGGTGGGTGGACCGATGGGTGGGTGGATAGATGGAAGTGAAGAATGTGGAAAACAGGCTGATAAATAATATGGGAGTAGGTCTTACACAATGCAAGTAAGCCGCAGGGCGCATCGCTAGCATAACATCGATTCGTTGCAGGTTCCTCAATCCTATCAATCCTCATCCTCCATTGCCATAGATTACTTTGTCCAACAATATTAGTCGCTCATGCGTTGGTTTGTTCGTTAACTGGCTATAATTTATAGTCAATTAGTTTTCTTACAATATTGTAATAATTAAGCGGAGCAGAAATGTGAGAATTGATGTCGCAAATAATCAACAAAGCGCATCAAATGTGTTGTAGACGGAGATGTCAACCGCATCTTTTTCCTGTTGCTGCAGTCATCGTAGATCTGAATCAAACGAAAGGAATGGGAAGCAGATGATGATCAGTCATTCATCCACTGCTGTTTTTATCTCAACAATCGTTAGACTGCTGCAACTGATGATGATTCTCTGCTTAGCAACGATGCCTATTGCTGTTACAGCCGCAACAAAAGGTCACTAATATTATGGATGTTTATTTATTTAAAATATTTTAAATCTAATTTTATTGTCTTGTCTAAATGCATCCATCCATTTCCATCCATCCATCCATTCACTTTTCCATCTATCAATTCACCAATTGAATTCCACACATTCATCCATTCATTCGCCTTTCCACGCATCACCCCAACCAATTCCACCCACCTGTCTTTCATCCACTTATCCATCCATCATCCATTCATGCGTCCATCCATCCACCCGTTCATTCACCCATCCATTAATCTATCCATCTAACCATCCGTCCGTCCATCCATCCATCCATCCATCCATCCATCCATCCATCCATCCATCCATCCATCCATCCATCCATCCATCCATCCATCCATCCATCCATCCACTCATCCATCCATCCATCCATCCATCCATCCATCCATCCATTCATCCGTCCATTCATCCATCCAACCATCCATCCATCCATCCATTCATCCATCCATCCATTCATCCATCCATCCATCCATCCATCTATTCATCCATTCACCCATCTATCCACCCATGTGTACTACAAGTGCATATTAGCCCGGTCTATATAATATCTGCTATTAAGTTATATATCAATGAGTGGTGTCTGTTTTTTTGCATGACCCCTCCTCCTCCTCCGTGTAGGTCCTCCTCAGGTCTTATCCAACTACCAGAAGCAGCATCTGGTTCGTTCAGGCGACAGTCTTCGTCTGTCGTGTCCCGTTGAGTCTGATCCTCAGCCGATCGTCGAGTGGCAGAAGGACTCGGAGACGATCCATCTCGGATGGATTCGGTTTAGACTGACGGAGACTGCGCTTCGAATCAGAGACCTTGAGGTTGGAGACACGGGGATCTACGTCTGCAAGGCAACGAATGGATTCGGAAATGTCGACGTCCTCTTCCAGGTCTACGTCTATCCAGGTGAGAGCGAGGCCTCTTCCATATTTTGCATAATAGTAATAGTATATATACCAGGTATATCTGATCTATTATCTGTGACTTTCCCATAATTAGTCCTAGGCCTATAAGATAAGGTAGGATGAGGTGTGCTTGTGGTGCATGGTGTAAGGCAAGGCATGGATATGTGATGTGAGCTAATTACTCACTTTCTGTGCATCTAATTACTAAGGTCGTACTGTGGAACTGTGCGTATAATCTCAGAGGTAATAATTACAATCGTCGTTGTCATCATCATAATCATTCTCAAAGGACAGACTGCAGCATCTTTACACAATACAACACATAATATCTCAATTGTGTGATGCATCAACTGTACGAACTTCCGACACGTGGTCCTGAAATAATTGTTAAGATCGGACAACAACCGGATCTACTATTCGGTGCTTCATGTGATTCGAAAATATCACGGCAGAATATTCGCTATTCCGATTGTAGAACTGACTGATTCATTTGCAATTACCTCTGCATTCGCCTCTTCGGTGTTATTATTTTTTCGCTCTCTCTCTTCCAAGTATAGGCCCCTATATACATCTGATGTGCCAGATGTGCACCGGATTTTGGCCAAATGTTCGTAAGCTAAATATTTTCAGAATTGCTCTTCCACTCTTGATTTGTTTTCACGAAAAACGTTCCCGTCTTTGATTATATTCCTCTTTCGCCACCGACAAATGATCAGAAAATTTACGAAATTTCTGAAAAATAACACTTCTTCATCATTACTCGCGACACTATAGTTGCTTACAATAGACAAAACACATATTGTCTATGCTATAGTGTTTTGTCTATGCCATAGAATATATAGCGCATGCATGTATACTGTGCATGCATACAACCTTCTTGAGAACGTTGGTATATAGGATTATAGGCCTATACCTCCAATGTCATCCATGCGGTTGTCTGCTTTATTCTGTATTTTCCCATGAAACTTTTCAGTTTTGCAATTATTTGACCAGCAGACGAATTAGGTGGCTCGTATATAGGCATATACTGTGAACTCCCTGCTGATCGTTTCCTGTATATGGACAAACGCTTTACTTGATAATAAGCTTCATTTGAGAACTTTATTGGCCTCGTTGCATCTTCCGCGTCTTCTTCCCCGTGTATTTTCATCTGGCTGCCAGATGCGCTCGTAACTATTCGTATGTATACATATATATATATATATAAAATTATATATATATATATATATATTAGGTGATATATACATTTGTGTTATCTTGATTTTCTTCGTCTTCGTGTGTTTCTATCGATTCTACCATGCATCCTTCCGATCCCTCTATGCATCATGTCGATTACTGAATCGTGAATTGTGACTCTTTCTACTATACATAGGCGCATACTATCAAATAGATCTTGCATGGTCGACAAGCTTCCATTTAGACTCTTTTAGAGTGATCGGTTGAACTGATTAATTTTTTCTTAAATTATATACCAATTCTAACGAGATATATGATACAATTACCCGGTATGTGATGCTGTGGAAAGGAACAATACGGGTGTAAGAGGAGGAGGAGAAGGAGAAGGAGAAGGAGGAGAAGGAGAAGGAGAAGGAGGAGAAGGAGAAGGAGAAGGAGAAGGAGGAGAAGGAGAAGGAGGAGGATCAACGTGACAAAGACAGTGACTTATGCAGAATATTTAGAAGACAAGACAGGTGAATCAAAACAACAACAGCAACAATAATGATAATAATAATAATAATAATAATAATAATAATAATAACAATGAAAATAATACTGAAAACAACAACAATAATAATAATAGTAGTAATAATAATAATAATGATAAAATTAAAAAAATAATAATGATAATAGTAATAAAAAATAAATTAAAAAATAAATAAAAAATAAAAAATAAAATACTGATAATAATAGTAATGATAATTATAGTAGGCTAATAATCTTTATTTTCAAACTGACACAACTATTACAACCAGTACCGTATTGACCATAAATTATTATATATAGGAGTCGGATATAATTGTTGGCAGCCATGCAAGGTGTCCATCACGTCCTATTGCTCAGTTTGCCAACGCCATCTGCCGAAAGCAGGTTGAATGGAACTCTTTGGGATGGTACATAACATATATATGTATACGGCGGAAAAACGATTCATCATCCATGCTTGCAGAGTGTTTACATCATCCCCTTCCTCCTAAAGCTGGATACCTAAAATCTGGTGGCCCATAGCATTCACCTTTCGCCTTCAGTATATCATGCAATCTTGTTGCTTTAACTTAATAGCATAGGTACAGATGAACAACCGTATCATAACCATGTTTCCACTTTACCATAAAATTACCAGCGACAAATCATCGCCATATACATATATATAGGCTATGTATAATTATATATATATATATATAAGTTATCATCGGTCAGTTCAAATTCCAACATTGCGGTAGACATTCAATACGAAAGTTACACGGCCAATGATTATGTGATATTAGCAACATTAGCCTAACTAAAAAGTCAAAACAGACATCCTAATTAGCAGTAAAGAATCATCAAACGACACAGTAGCTCTTGTGTCATTTATAGGCCTATACATAATATTAATATTTTGTTTTAATTGCAAATATCTCTTTTTCCACAGCCATGGATCCATGGCATTCCTACAGCCACGCGTGGTTCTATTATACAACAAGTTCATTAACAGCTTAATACCGATACAGCGATGGATTAAGCGATGAAGGATTTAGGCGAACAGATGCTGTTGGTTAAAAGATAATTTTTCAGATGCCATTATGCTCTATATTAAGCCACTAGTGGCTTTGTAGTTCAATCAAATTAATTTTATTATTAACAAGTTTATACAATCAAGACACAAAACCAAGACGCTATAGGCTACAGTTGACTATAAGCAAGCTCGTACAATAATTATTACTTGAGGAGCTATAGCTTATAGATACTTTTTGCATTCATTCAAACGTCTTTAATGCATGATAGTATACGTATATACCCGTTGTAGATTCTCTAACACCAAGTTATAAAGTATAGATACAGAAACATTCGAGCATTTAAATTCATGTAAAATACTTTTACATTATGGCGTCCTATATGCTAGGCCTATAGGTCTGTATACAGTATAGTATGGTTATCGGGCAAAGCATGCAGAACGATCGTTAGTTAAGATGAATGAAAATTCAGCAATGTCTTGTGTCTATATAATCTTGGTCTTGACAACACTCAACGGCTCTCAGTCTTTTAAACACGTATCTATATAATTATGTTTATCTATATCTGTTTATCTATATCTGTTTATCATCGATTGTTTAGCCAGAGGCCATAAACTAAGAAATGCAGGGACATTGTTGAATGGTGCATTTGATAATTTATACAATACATGACATGTATAGTTGTATACGCATATTTTCTGGGTCTCTGCAAATGTGGGAACTGTGACTTGTGTAGACCATAGACCATAATATAATATTATATTAAGCGAGAGAAAGAGGTTGATTTCTGAGACCAAAGATAGACGACTGCTTCAGATCTGTTGTCTACTGTTTTGTTTATATCTCTTGTTACAAGTGATAGGCTTCTTTTTCATAGATAATAAGTTTTCTTTGCATGTGGACTGTGCATGGGCATCCTGTGCTGTGTAGGAGCCTTGTATACATGCAGGCATTGCAGGGACCCTAAGGCATCACAGAACTTATTCTCAGACATGCAGTCTGTCTCAGAATGCATTGAGTAAGGTGTTGTGTATACCATGCTGCTTAAAGTTTGAAACTCGCTGTTCGTTATAAATGCAACCTTTATTATACGACAAACTACCAAATGAACCCTTATCGCTTTATTAGCTTACTAGACTTTTATCCTTGCCAATGGTGACACAAGACTAAGCATATAATATTTTTATAGTGTCTTATATTAACAGACCAAAGCATTTCCTTTAGGATTTCCTCCTTGGTCTGACGATGTCTCTTGCAAAGGGTGTGGTCCCACCGTATTATGTAGAATTGTAGATAGCTTCGAGAGTTTTGCTGTTCTGTCTCGTTTCACATAGTGGTGGCAGCCGTCACTCCGCCACCCATGCACGCTGGAACGCATGACTCTTCCTTTTCCTCACATACAAATATGCAGCGTGTATAATAGGCTACTGTAGGCTATATGCAACACCGGGAATTTCCTTCATCGTTCCATCGACATGGAATGATGGAAAGAACTCTTCAACTGGAGTTGCGTCTCCTATTCAAGGTCACTTCCTCTAATTTCCATAGCATACCAGCTGATCAAGACTATAATCCGCTCTTACATTGGCCAGCATGGGTCGGGAGGGCCTCTGAGTAGTAATGCTGATGGGTGCTATATAAATTTATATTGATTGGTTTCGGTTGTAATTTAGTTTATTTGGGTTCAGGCAGCACACATGTGTATACACTAATCCTCGTGTGTAGCCTATGTCAATCATTGCCGCATGACACGTTTTCTTAGCACACGTACCATTTTGTCCGCTACCATTTTGTCGGGTCACCAGCACACCAGATGAAAAGACAGACAGTGACTTATGCGGAATATATCATGCGCAATTGCGCATATAGGCCTATAGCCTATACATGATGCTGTGCATTTGGACATTTAGAGGTCTTGAGAGTTAAAAAAAACTCATTATATTTGCGGTTAAAATGGACGACTACTAAACTTATACATGAAGGCTATATTGTTATTTCGCTGCAGCCTTAAATCCATCCTATATAGGCTATCCTAAATGTAATCGTTCAATTATTGACATCTTAATCTAATGGCTTCGAATGGTTGTTTACAGGAACCATCTGTTCCTTTTTGTTTCTTCCACTGCAATTTACTCAGACATGCTGCACAGACCACTTCGCTGAAGTGCACGGTGCCTTTAGAAAGATGGAATTACAAAGCACATGTTGCTATATATCGGGCAACAATTTTTCTCCACACGTGCACTGGCTTTTGGCAATAACATTTTTGCAGCAGACTTTCTAAAGCATTCCAGCGTCAACATCTCTGCAAAAGAAAATTCTGTTATAGTTATAGTATACATGGCCAAATTTGAAAGCAATTTTCGGATGACTTAAGGAGTTATCCTGCAGTGCGCCCTCCATCGCTCTTTGGTATTTGCACAGCGTGCAAATGTTTACTCCACTCGTTCCGTTCGTTTTGCAAGAAGTAATTTACTGCAGTAATCTTTTGTAACACAAACCGAACAATGGTTCTAGTGTTGTAGCCAACCTCCTCCTTCGTGCATGCGCTGTTTGCAGTTCGTGCCTGGAACAGCCTTTGGGAAATTGTTCCCGAACTCTCTCTCTTTCTCTTGAACGGCTACGCATGGATTGTATCACGATGGAGTGTAGGCTATACAGTAGATGGACTGCATGCAGACGAATGTTTGCCCATTGAGTAGTCTGATCGAAATGCGACAAACTTTGATCGTTCTGGATGAGTCGAATATGAATTATGCTTTTGTGCCGACGACGAGATTTGCAAGTGCAGCATGGCACACTGATGCATGGCACAGTGAGCAGTGAGCACACTATAGTATATGTGAGAAATAGAGGCAAGCCGATCGCGCGCGTCTTGCTTGGATTATGAGATAAAAGAGTTTTTGAAGAAGACGACGTACAGTATACATATATATATATATATATATATATATATATATAATTATACATATATATATACATTATATACATGTATAATACACGAAGATCGTCGGAATGTGTGGCTGCAGACTAAGACGCTAGACAGACCACTTCATTAAGTTACTCAAGTGCCACCATGAACAGTTATAATATAAACGATGAATAATGTAGTACTGCTTATCTGTGTGTGTGTGTGTGTGTGTGTGTCTCCCTCTATGTATACGCACAAGTCGGTTGCCTACAGATGTACGTACACATACGCCCTTTAGTAGGCCTACATATACGCGCCTGTTAGGCTACATATAATTCTGTATTATATGTATGACATGTATAATTCATATGACACCCAAGTAGGCCTATGCAAAATCCACATGTCTATCTATCAGTTTGCCTACATATCCGTTTGTTTATGCATCTGACTAACGCCTGACCTGTTATATACCTAAACATAAACATAGGCCTAATGTATTTATGTAGGCTATAATTTCGTCTTTGTATATATTATATAAATTAGTAGACCCTATAGCTGTAAAAACGAATCTATGCCAGCTGCTGTGAGACTTTTTCAAACTCCCCAAAAGGAACTGGAATTGCAGGACGATTCACACATTGTAAGAGGAGTCACACATTGTTGAAGGAATCATACATTGTTGAAGGAATCACACATTGTAAGAGAAATTAAACATTTTAAGTGGAATTACACAATTGAGGAGGAATAACACAGTCACAGATTTTACTTAACATCATCACGCCCATTTTCTTATTTTAGGCTAGTATACAATGACGTGTTATACGCAGAATGTAGGGCCTACTGCATGCGCCTAAGCTGCATGGCGCCTTTACGGCCTACACTCGGTGAAATTAGTGCAGCACCAGTATAAGCTTATAACATAATTATGTCCAGTTCCTTCTAATAAACGAACCTAATTATAGATGTACATAATATTTACTTAGACACGACATCGCCGTGTTTACTCATCTTCTCCTAATAAACGTGATCTTGTTAGGTGCCCATTAAAGATGCAGTAGTAGTACGCTGTACGTTGTCTGATTAAGCTTTGGAACAACATTGGACGCCGCCGGTCCATAAACAGTTCGATTAGTTAAAGCTGCCTTTTAAGGAAGAACAGAGGATGCTGCTCTCAATTAGAATCCGTTGGCTTCTTGGATTACCGGTTTATTTCTTCAACGTTGTTCAGCTCTTCCGGCGCTGCATCGAAATTCTATCCCGCAAATCTGGTTCTGCGTCTGCTTCAGTCGGCGACCATAGGAGGGTATGGAACCAGCGTAGTGTTTCCGTCTCTTCATCCCAACCTCCTTCAGGGTAGATGAATCCCATTATTCGGTTGCATGCTGGGAACCACGCCGGTTGTTTGGCTTCGTTGTCGGGTGGAGCCGACTGAGTCTACTTACTTAGCAAGGGCTCCAACTGGCGCCCTCTGCACGACACACGCATGCGCGTCTGTCTCAAGGGTCGTCGCCCCGTTTAGGGTAGGGTGGGGGTGGGGGTGCTGAGAGAAGGCAGATTGTGCAACCCTGCCAAGTTTCTGATGTCTCTTATCAGATTGCTGTCGTTCGTTCAAGTTTACTATTCATCCGCCCGTTGCATGCTGTCTGGGTCTCACTAAAAGGATCCTTTCGTCAGCTCCATTCGGGATTTTGATAAGAACGATTTTTATTTTCCGTCTAAAAACTTTGGGACGTTTTCCATCGCATTCTGATATTAAACAACCTAACGAACTTCCCGAGACTGATGTGACGGTTGTGACCTCATGTCAGTCCGGTAGTTTATCATTTAAATTTAGTTGAGTTCCATATATATATATATATATATATATATATATATATATATATATATATATATATATATATTTATATATATATATATATATACACACATATATACATATATATATACATACATGTATATATATATATATATAAACTATAGCCTATATACAGGGTGGGCCAATATAAATGCAACAACTTTGACGCCTTATAACTTTAACATTTTTTTCTGCGCGTCTTGTACTATATATCAGATTGACCATAATTATCCATACTATCATTCTGCAAAATATCTAAGAGATACTATTACGACTTTTTGAGCTAATGCTATTAATGTTCGATGTCCCTTTTTGCCGTAAAACTGCAAGAAATAAAAATCAAAAGTCTTAAACTGAATGTGTCAATGACTCAATTCTAAACAATCACTAGTTCTAACAATAAATAAGATTATTAATAACAATTCATATCTTGAGTGAATTTATCATCTGTCAAACAAATACTCAATATGTCCACCACGTGCTTTAATGACAGCATGGACACGAGACGACCATTGATCGATGGCTGAGTCCACCAGTGCTTGGGTTATTTCAGCCCAGCAGCCAAGAATCACTTCTTTCAAATGTTCATCATCACGTATCTGTTCACGATAGACCAGTTGCTGAAGACAACCCCAGATCGAATAGTCAACCGGGTTTAAATCCGGATTGTTCGGTGGCCAGTTCTCCGGTTCATTAAACTCTGGTACGTTAGCGTTCAGATAGGCAACCGTAAGACGTGAACGATGCGCCGGCGGGAGAACGTTTTCGACCACAGTTGCGCTGTTAGACGTTCCCGTGGCATCAATTTATTTAATCAATCGATGTAGAATTGTAGATCATATTTATTCCATTTTCTAGAAGGGAATTATATCAACATCTGATGTGCATTGTATTCTTTTTCTACTCTTAAGATTCTGATTAAAATTCTATCCTCTTCCGTGAGCGGCGCCATGATATGTTCATTATTTACATTCAAAATTGAGAGGTATGCGGCGCACCAAACTTTTATTTAAACGGTGCCGTATATCAGCGCAAGATTTTATACAGTAGTAGAATGGATAATTACCTTCAATTTAGTATATTGATCACGATGTTAGGATAAAAAGTGTTAAAGTTATAAGGCGTCAAAGTTGTTGCATTTATATTGGCCCACCCTGTATATAGTGCAGAGATGAGGATTCAATTGGTGAGTCACGCAAACTAAACACGAGCTTCAAAATTTTTAAGTGCCACGTACTGACAGAAATTCTCCATGCCCTGCAGGATAACCAATTTATCAATAATTTTTCCTTTCTCGATCACCTAAATTCCTCACATACGTATTAAAATTTATTTAAGTGCACGTTTAGCCATTTATAACACTCTGTTAGACCTACCTTGCAGACTATCGGTAGCCTATTTATCTAAACCTGTGTTAAAAACCCAGCCATAACTGTTTTTAATATAAACACGTTATTAGTGCGTGTCAACATCAAGATACTGTCAGTTGGCAAGCATGCTAGAAACCCTCTTTCCATCATCATCATCATCATCATCATCATCATCATCATCATCATCATCATCATCATCATCATCATCCAACAACTCATGAGCCACAGCATGACCTCTTCTACCGAACAGTATTACATGCACAGTCTGCAGTGCCAACACGATAGCAAATCATCGATGGAAGTCTAATGCAGCACAATCACCGTTTCTTCCGGTTGATAAGATTTCCCTTCTGTCCTCTTAGGCCTATTGTACTGGATCGCATATACATTATACATGTATACATGGTGACATGTATACGGAATGTTTGCTCCGGCTCGATTTCTGCGAATTCATAACCTCCAACAAACTGTTTAACTATGTACACACGGACTCATTTACTACAGAAGCCTGTTTATTAGGCTAATTCTTTCAAATAATTATTATGTGGTATTGATGTTTCATTGCACAACATTCCGTTTAGTCACTGGCTGCAGCTGGAACAAACTATATCCGATGTTACGTTCAGAACACAATCGATTATTGCCCTGCATGCCGAGATGTGCTTCCATTAGAAATCAGCGTAGGCTATAGGCCTACAAGAAGACTGTGCGTTTTCAGGACGTGAAGAGCATAATATAGGCCTAATACAACTATAGGGAATGACGGATCTTTACTGAGACGGTGCATGGCTCTCTTTAGCCGTCAGGTTAAGCGTCTGCGTGGTGTTGAAAGCGAAAGAGGTTTCGAAGTGACAGAGACATGCAGGAGTCTTGTCGACGACTGACGCAAGACAAGCAGAATCATCGAGATAAGCAAGCGCAGGGTTTTGATGCGGCAGGTTTTATTTAAGACAACTTGAGAAATTAGAAGAATGGTGCGTATAAACGGTTCGGTTAGCGTAAACAGATTGGAGATCGGATGCTTATGCTTGTTTGAGCAGGGAGTGACAGGAAAGCATTTAAAGGTCGTGTAAACAGAGAGATTATTTTGGTAATAAGAGCAACAAGGACAGGGGCACACAGTCTATGGGAATAGAGGTGGGGATAGGTATATATAGTATTTTATAGCTAACGCGCATTATTTGTTAGGAGCGAATTGACAATTCTATCAAACTATGAAGTTGACAGCAGAGTTAAAAGCGATGACTGCGAAGTCTATAGGGGTATAGAGCAGGATTGATGAATGGGAGGCGCTGCGACGCTGTTGATGGAAAGGACGAGCGAGGAATGTGAGAGGAGCGCAGGGTTTGTAATGAGAAGCGATGAAATTTACTGTAGAATCTACACTACATTGTACACTATACATTGTACACTACATTGTACACTACATTGTACACTACATTGTACACTACATTGTACACTACATTGTACACTACATTGTACACTACATTGTACACTACATTGTAAGTTTTTATTGCGACGATTTCGGTTTGTTGCTAAACTGAGCAGAAGGCATCGGTGTAGACCGTAGACGATAGAATTAGAGGATGGGAAGAGCTTTGGTAATGGAGTCGATGAAGACTTACGATGAGAAACAGTGGCAGCTTTTTCAGTGACATGTTGGCGCTGCATGATCGTGACGAAAAGGTCGATGCGTTGTAAATAGCGGGTAACATGCATGTGCATTGTGCACTGAGTGCCATTTACACGCATTGTCGACACACTGCACATAACAGGCGCCGATTGCCTTTAAATGCCTTAATCGCTTTTGTCATTGCCCATCACACGTAATAACATTCAAAGACATAATGTCCGATCGTCTATATTCACTGATTACAAACTCATGCACTAACAATACTTATAAAACCACATTTTGTGCAGCTGATTATAATTTTAATGTTAGATTACAACGTCCAATGGATTGCATGCATGCATGTTACCGAGACTGACATAAACAATATGCATACATTCATACTGGATTTTGATTGTGGCGCCGGTGGTGTAGTGGGTATATGTTCGTTGCCTTACAGCTGGAGGGTTGAAGGTCCGAGTCCACCTCAAGCCGCCGCGTATATAGGGACCTTGGACAAATCCTTCACTTGCAATTGCTCAGTGTTTTGGCGTGAAACTCCGATGTAGAGTCCGCGCTGTAGTCTGGAGCGCCTCTGAGTAGCGAGCTTGAAGGGGCGCTATAACATGTCCACATACAAACACACAAACAAACAAACAAACAAACATATACATACATACACACATACACACATACATACATACATACATACATACATACATACACACATACATACATACATACATACATACATACATACATACATACATACATACATACATACATACATACATACATACATACATACATACATACATACATGCTTGCATGCATGCATGCATGCATGCATACATACATACATACATACATACATACATACATACATACATACATACATACATACATACATACATACATACATACATACATACATACATACATACATACATACATACATACATACATACATACATACATACATACATACATACAAGTAAGCCTACATGCATACATAGGCCCACATACATACATAATAGTAGGCCTAGGCCATATATATATATATAAATCTATATAGTGTGCATACGAATGAGTCAGCCTACATATCGCATTATAAGAGTACCATTGATATCATTAAGTCCGTGATGTCGACAATATCTGCCTCAAGTGCTTTATCAAACATAATGCTGTTAGAGAGACTGCACTTGTGAAAATTGGACTATAGTAGGTTTCTGCCTCTACATGTATATAATATAAACAGCCACGATTCCCTTAATAGTATGTCGAGCATTATTATTATCGATAACGAGTTAATTATCAGAAGACATTACCCTTCAACGCGTTGGATTAGCACTTCAGCGGATCATTGTTGAAATGAACATGCACTAATGAGATATTCAGCTATATACAATTGAAATTAGGTATATAGGCGTGCACATTACAGGCCTACCTGGATAATCTGGACACTACTATACAGGGCTCCCTCAAACGAACTCATCACTGGCCTA
Organism: Lumbricus rubellus; assembly: GCA_945859605.1. Taxonomy (NCBI): domain Eukaryota; kingdom Metazoa; phylum Annelida; class Clitellata; order Crassiclitellata; family Lumbricidae; genus Lumbricus; species Lumbricus rubellus. Next base: position 24,386,163 of record OX243814.1, read on the forward strand.
ACGATGTACGAGTTTGTCAACGATGACAAGTTCGCTTGTAGCGGCATGATGATAATTAATTAGCGATACGATAATCATTCTGCTCTTATCAATAGAATAAGCCTATATAAATTGACGAGGAATCGTCGTCTATTATTACAAGCACACATTTTGCCCGCACAAAAGACGACGAGGTTCGGGATTCGGTTAATAAACAGTACTGTCGACTGCTAAGTAGCGAATGATTCAATCACTTTAATGATATAGATCTAATTAGTCCTATGCGTTCATGAAATTTGGACAAATTGTGTTTTTATCTTCGTTTGAATTGCTTTCAGTTGGAGGTGTGCTTTGCTGTGGCACATGACTGTAGGAGTGTAGGTCTACACACACAAACACGCACGCGCATACACGCGCGCATTTAGGCCTACTCGCGTGCACACACAAACACGCCTATCTACACACTCGCGATAAAGAGAGGGTCGTCTAAGATGCATTAAGATTTTCAATGGAAGATATTTGACTATTCTTTCTCGATGCATGACGCATCCATATCCTGATGATGTCGAGTTCGTGTTTACTCTTGAACAGCAGTGGAAGCGAAGTGATTGGAGGAGTAGAAATGCCCCCTGGAAATAATCTTATAGTTGCTTCTTCTTCACTTCCTGCCTAAGCGCCACCACTTAATATCAACAGTTTTTCTCTAAGCGACGCCAAGACCCGCACCCCCATGCATTGCACAGGTCCTTGGACCACTTGACAGCCGCAGCAGCAGCAGCATCTAGACAAAGCCAACGGCATCACCTGCCTCCTCCTCCTCCTCCTCGTCTTCCTCATCCTCTTCCTCCTCCGCCATCTTCCTCGGCTGCTGCGGCTATTGACTCAACAATGCTCTGTAAATATTGAGTTAAGTTGGCCCCCGGCTGGGTTTCTATTTGTCTGGGTGATAAAGCCCTGAATTATTCCAGATTAAAGCTGATTAAAGTCAGTTTGAAATTCAGTGCATCCCGTTAAGCCAACTCAACCAGCATCAGTGCATGGAGAGCGATGACATCACGTGACACGTATAGTAAGCATAGTGCTAATTCCTATTGCACTGTGGGTGACATTTTGACACAAGTACACCTCTGTAGCTCTTTCAGATGTGAATAATCATCAATTGTTATGCCATATCATGCATTACAAACATGTTGTCAACGCTGCATTGTTCAATTAGTGCAGCGCCTAATAAACACTATAGTGGAGTATAATAGTGTAACGCATGCCTTAGTGTAGGATGGCGCAATGTAGCCTATTGGAGTAAAAACCCGTGAAGTGTCAAGCGCAATATAGTGCAATGTAATGGTTGACATTTTATTGTTTACTGGCCGAGTTCGACAGAATGATGTTGAGTTGGTCATCTCAGCAGTTTGCTTGACGCTTGTATGCTGATCTGTGGACCAGCTTTCGTATCTTTCTGTCGATTGGATGAGCATTGCATTTTAGTGATCTGGGGTGCGGTGATGTAGTGGTGGGTTCGGTGCTTTGGAGCCGGAGGGTTCCAGGTTCGAATCCACCTCAAGCCGCCGCGTAGGGACCTTGAGCAAGTTCTTTCACTCACCATTGCTCAAGCGACTTGGTGTGTAACTTTGATGCAGTGTCCTCGCTGTAGTCGGGAGCGCCTCTGGGTAGTTAGCTTGAAGGGGCGCTATAAAATTATAGGAAATGCAGGAGGTAAATAAATCTGCTAATAACCGGAAATCGATTCTCAAATATCTCTGGTGAAGACTTATTGACGTTGCGCAGCTCGCAATTACATGTAAGTCTTATGTGCTTTAAATCAAGTTGAATGTAAAATTTGAGGAACTTATGAGTATAATATTATTTATTATAATATTAGGGCCACTATAGACTCAACCATTCTCTGCCAAGGATTAATTCAAACCCGAGTGACAGAAAAAAAGAGAGAGACAGACAGACAGACTGAGACAGACAGAGCAGAGACAGAGACAGCAGAAGAGATAGCAGAGGCGGAGACACGGATACACGGAGAATGAGAGAGCATATACAATTTGTACATGCCACATTTCAAGTCCTATGACTTGGCGATCAATTGCTTGCTCAACGGTAAAACCTAATTCATAAGCTGCAGCCAAATCCAGTTCACGGCGCCGTCAAGACTCGAATGGTGAGATGAAAACTCCTCTGGGATTGCACAATATTGTTATGTCGTAGGCTATGCTTATGTTATTTCTGCGTTGATGGAGCCGTTAAACATTGCACTAGCTGCACTGTGACTGCAGACGCAAATATATTTAGCAAGTGTATAGTTATACATGTAGTGTTTGTGTGTGCACTTGTGTGTTCGGCTTCTATAGTCGTATATAGCATATATAAGCTTCTAACATTGTGCAATCTGTTTTCTTTTCAGCTCAAGGGAACAGTACAGCCAACCCACCGAAGATTAACTTTGATGAATATTTCAAAGACTCTCTTGGTCCTGGAGGTTAGATCGATGACCCAGTTTTATTAAATCACATATAGCTAACGGTCGGTTCTATTGCATAAATATATATGCACTGCTGACAGGCCTATACTAAACCTGGATTAACAGATTGCATACAACTAAGCAGCGCTATGAGCCTATACCTCTCTGCTATTATTATTATTTCTCTTTATTGTTGTTTTGCTACCGTGTGAGTTGCAATGCAGATAGCACACTCTTTTAGGATATACGCGCCTCTGAGTAGGCATCTTTAAGGGGCGCTATATAGATCTGATGTATTGATTAGATTAATTGTAAATTAGTAGTGTTAAAATAGTGTTTTGACTCGAGTCTTTCAGCAACGATCTGTCTAATAACATCTCCAAACGCATCCTCCAATTGAATAATGCATGTGCTTTAACACAATAATTGTCCCAAGAAAAAAATACAAGCCATACTGAGCTGTATAGAGTTTTGTGAAATAAAAGCAGTGTACCCAATTATGATTAAATATTTAATGCCAGTTTGCTATAGTGCAATCTGTTAATCCACGTGTTTATATATAGGCCTGCCAACTACATGACATTGTATAGGCTATTATAGACTATAGTCAATCAGTATCAGTCATAAAATTCAGCTGTCGTCTACATGTACACAGCGACAACACTGTGTAGAGGAATATTGTGTCTACAATGATGAATTCCCAGTTGATCTTCTAAACACGTTGACTTCACAATATTAGACTTAGGCATTAAACTCAAAACTGAATTGTCATGCAACGTTTTCGCCTTTCGTCGCAATGCATGAACGATTTGACGTCTCCAAACTCTATCAATAAGTTTTACACATGAGGTTAGACGATAAAGCAGACCTTATCATCTTATTCCGTATACGAGAAACTTTCGTAACACGGTGCTAAATATAAAGAGTTATCGCATAGATGCTAAGCTTATAATTATGACAGTTGACATTCAGAACCACCGTTTGAAATTTCCTATTATTGCCTGTGTATGGTTCGTTGCAGAGCTACCGACGTTTCTTCGTCCAGAGCAGATGAAGGACGACAACATCGTTCAGATGATGGGTTCGACGGCACGTCTTCGATGTCGGGCCACCGGAAGACCCACTCCAGAAATCGTCTGGTACAAGGACGGAACCATCCTACCCGACGAGTTGAGCTCCAGTGCTCCGACGGAGGGTAGTGTTGGTCACTGGCAGCTGAAACTGTCTGAACTGACGATGAACGATGCGGGAAGATACACGTGCAAAGTGTTCAATAAAGTTGGAGCAATCAACTTCACTTTCACGGTTCAAGTCATCGGTCAGAAGCTTTTCTTGACAATTAATGATTAGGCCTATATGCGTAGAAAAACTTAGAGTAACTGCACCTTGCATATGCGCTATGTAATAATAGAAAATTATTAGGATGATGATGAGAAGGAGGATGAGGATGATAGTGATGATGATGAGGATGAGGTTTATGATGATGATGATGATGATGATGATGATGATGATGATGATGATGATGATGATGATGATGGTGATGATGATGATGGTGATGATGATGATAGTGATGATGATGATGATGATGATGATGATGACGATGATAGTGATGATCATGATGAGGAGGAGGATGATGAGGAGGAGGAGGAGGAGGAAGATTATGATGAGGATGAAGATGATGATGATGATGAGGATGATGATGATGAATATGATGCTGCTGCTGGTGATGATGATAGTGATGATTATGATGAGGATGCTGCTACTGTTGCTGATGATGCTCGATAGTCGTCTCAAGTCGTGAGGGTTAGAGCGAAGGCCTTCCTCCGAGAAAGTAACCGGGTGTAAAGTGTGGAGGTTAATACGGTACCCTTCAGTCCACAAAGTGGAGGGTATGGGCACCCATCGTACACCCCTCCATAAAAATTATGCCAGTGCAACCAGGAATATTCACAGCTCTTTGCAGATGAAAGAGGATCTACTTGATTTAAGTACGGAATTGTATTGTATATTGCATTTAAAATTTATAACGCCCATCTATCTCACAGTGCACAGGGCAGAGGCGCCCCAGTGCGAAACCGAGAGAAAAGAATGTGGCTAAGACAGTTTAATGGCGTGTACTCGACAAGCGCACCGCACAGTATTGATGAATATCATGTCGACAAAGCAATTTGGCTACGATAGCAGCCAAAGAACTGGACTTAGTATATGGGTGTGAACTGTGACAAGACTGATCTACTGCTATAGAAGCAGGGCTGTCTTCTTGGAATCTTTTTCTTGTTGCCTGGAGATTGGAGAATCACTTTATGCACTGGCAATTATTCAATGAAGTGCACTGTTGTGTCTGAACGGACAGAGACAAAGGCAATTCCACTTCTAATCGCTAAAACACAACATCACTTAATTTATCCGTAACTGTGTTGTGTTGTCAATGAACGATTTGCAGAAGAGCTTTGCATGTTTCTTATCCTCTTCCTTCCTTCCGACAGGGTCAGCAGAAGCGTTTAAGTCCAGTCTCGCATTTCTCAAAAGATACAACCAGATGAGATAGAGGCACCGAAAGAACTATCCGGATCCAATTAGAGATTGCATTCAGCACATGCATACGAGAGAATAACCGTAGACCGTGTTAATTAAGTAACCACGTGCATGTGCTGTGAGACTGCAGTGACGGCTGCAGACTTAGTTGAAACAGTTTTGCAATCGACTTGGTGCGTGCACGTGTGTGTCTACGAACGGTAACGTAACACTGTCCGGACGCAGAGTCCGCTCATTTATCCCATTTGCCAGCGAATAATTGAGATAATCTGGAAGCATTTTAAAAGCACGCGGAAGCCATCTGGTAAGCTTTAGACGGACGGAGGGGGGTCTGCAGTTGACGACCGCTACAGCCAACTGGTCTCCGTTCGATTAGCCAAACACGGATCCTCGCTTACCTCAGTCGCTGTACAGAGCTGATACGACCAGTCAGTGCATGCTTTCAAATAGCACCCAATTTACTCACGAAATACACAGCGAGATACGGTGATAAGCAGAAGAAAGAGACCAGCTTATAACTTCTGTTTTTTTCATTCGTTTTCTTTAAAAAGCCCCATCGATCTTCTGAAAGAGGTCGAGTGGCTTACCTTGCCCCGAAGTTTTTCTCTGTGTTTTAATGATGCATCTCTGATAATTAAATATTATTCACAGCAAAACTAATCTGTTGATGTCGAAAAGTCCAAGCATCGCCGAGTTAATAGATGACCTGATGACTTTATTGATTATAATATAAATAATATAATATTATGATTTTCTTCACAGATCCTCTGTCTAAACCGGTGATCCAGGAAATCCAAAACACGACAATTGCTTCTGGAGACACAATTGTTCTCCAGTGTCAGATATACAGCGAGGATCAACCAAAAGTCGAGGTAGGATACTTGCTGAAAGAGTGTTATTATAATTACGAATTTACGAGAGTCCTTTCTCTCAAAGTTTCTTATCAGTTTCTTTCTTTCTCAAAGTAGAGCCGCATAACAGGCCACAGACCATTTCTAGGAGTGGGAGTGCCTGAAGTAATTCATCTTCTGGGATGTTTTGGGGAACATGTTTAATAATAGTAGGCTACGATAATTTATGAATAATCTCACTCCAGGGTGAGTCCAGGCATATTGACGCAGTCGTAGCAGACATTCGTAGGCCTGCATACCATGCAGACCAAAATCCGCAAGTACCTTAATGCCTGCATTTTTTATATCGTAGTCGATCACAAAAGAAGTACATTTATTAATAATCAAATTATTAGGTTTTTAAATTTTGAATTGAAAGTTCATTATATTTGAACTCATATCATCGTTAGGGCCTACACGTCAAGCAGGCAATCATTAGGCTAAGTGCGAACGGAACCCTGCAAAAGCAGTAGTTTAAACAATTTCAAGTATGCAACTGTTTACATTGCCAGGCCTCAGTCGTCTAGTTTTAAGCCTACCGAATATTAAATTAAACAGAGAATGAGAGTGTTTTAGCCAAATTAACACATAATTAAGTTCAATTTTCAGGCCTGTTATTCAGAATATAGGTCAACCAGATTAAACAATTCAGATTATATATATATATAATTTATATATATATATATATATATATATATATAATTATATAGGTCAACTAAGAGGATTGCAAGCGTGAACTATAATACGACTATAGGCACTATAGCTGATTCTGTTGTTATGATTAACAGTGGCTGAAGAGATTGGATCAACCAAATCACCGATCTACAGAGTACAATCGCACGATAACGATGCAGAACGAGAAGTACTTACTTATTCACCCGGGTGGTGTGACGATCTCTACAAAGCAGAACGCCTACCTCAACAAACTCGTCATTCTCGATGCGAAAGAGGAAGACGGTGGAATGTATTTGTGTTCATGCGCCAGTTCCATGGGATTCTCGTTTCGCAGTACCTTTGTCACAGTTCTACCTGGTATATAATATAGAGACCTACGATTTCAATGCTATCTTTATGGGACTGTTGTTATTGGGGTAGCCTATGCTTGAGAGAGAGAGAGAGAGAGAGAGACAGACAAACAGACAGACAGACGGCAGACAGACACGGAGACAGAGACAGAGAAAGAGACAGAGACATAGACACAGAGAGAGACAGACAGACAGACAGAGAGACAGACAGAGAGACAGACAGACAGACAGACAGAGGCAGAGACTACTTTAAACACTGTAGGCCTACTATTAATTTTTTGCTCGGAATCGGAGGTAGGCTATTTTTCGTATAGGCTATGCAGCGGAAAGAAATTCCAACTTTGAAAACTGCGTTATTTACCAAGGATAAAAAGTTATTAAGACGCAGCAAGAAATTGGTGCAAAATGCCATAATTATCATCACTATATATAACATATCACTACACCATATCACTACATTATCACTATTGAGCGTGAAGCTGAAAATTGCCAGCTATTTGGACAAAATTAAATGTAGGCCTAGTCCAGCATCATAATTATATGTAGAGTTTGTAGACCTACAGCCCTACACTGCAAGCAAAGCAGTTCAATATTCTGTCACAAGCTGCATACAGCTCTTGTTATTTATTTCACCAAAGTTTAACGTCGTCGTATGACATCAAAGACCGTTGACGGCAAATTTACAGCTTATACAGTACACTGAGTACAGTAACAATGAATTTATAACGTTCGAGATAAAAAATACAGGCTCCATCGATGATCTATCAACTTCAGCTTCATTTAAAAGGGTGTTCTGAATCGACAAACCAATATTTTGCAGGGCATTTATTAGAGTAACTAGACTCTGCTATAATACTATAACTATTCAGATTGTGTTCAATTCCAATAATTCAGGGACATCAAGTAACGACCGCACTCAGCAGGAGTTCGACGACGCAGCGCAGGATGGCTACACGTACCTACCGATCATCATCGCCATGACAACCGTGTTCGGACTTGTCTTCCTGCTCGGCGTCATCGTCTTTCTTCACCGACGTCACGTCGACAACAGACGACGGAAGAAGCCGAAGCAGACGATCGCAGCTGGAGGGGCGGAGCTTCCACGAGCGCCAACGATGACGTCATCATTCACCTGTCAATCACCCGTCGATAGTAACCACGATCATCCGGGTCATCATCACTACGCTGCCTTCCATCAGTCGACGCAGGGAGGCAGTGGTAGTGGCGGGGGCGGAGGCGGGGGCGTTGACCCGTCGCAGAGGTATCTGCTTGATGGTTCGTACCCACCGACGAAGAACTACATCGTCTATGACTCACGATCTGATAATTCGTCGATGCTGAAGGCACCGATGATTCATCACCCCCACCACCAGCAGCAGCAGCAGCAAGGGCAGATGATGCATGCTGTGGGCAATGGACAGCAGCAGTATCCGCAGATGCACCATCCGCATCAACAGTTGCACTATCCAATACTCTGAAGACAATCGAATCTAGTTTAATATTATTGTGTCGTGTCACGGTGTGATTCTATTTATTGTCTGTCTTCCGATCTTGAATTTATCGTTCGCTTATATAAGTTGAGTTTTGACTGCGTTGGCAATCAGTCGTCTGACTTACTTACTTTCGCTTCGACGTCGAAGCATTTTTTTACACGAAGTTATCCGTTAATTATTTGCTAGCATTTACTGACATCTTCTCGCAGAGTAATTAACTAAGAGAACTGTTTACAATTATTATTTGTGTCTTCAACTCGCTTCGTTGCACGTAATTTTCCTGCAAGAGCGAATATGATGTTTGCTTGCATCTCGGCTTTTCGCCTGCTTTCTTTGGAAGAGTGTTCTGTCTGTCCGCTGGTGCCTTAATTAGATCAAACGATGGAAGAAGTGTATACAATAATACAACTATTATACATAGATGTTGCTCTTTCATTCGGGTCATCATCCATAATCAGCGGGTCCTTTAAACTTTAAAGTTTAAAGCTTGAACGTGGCTAAAACAATCTCCATGAAATGTCAGTATATGCCTACAGCACTGCAATGAACAAACTATATTAGGCCTAGACGGTTTCGAATGTTTCCCCAGGGCTTTTTTAAACGTGCAGTTCTATACAAAAATAATGTGTAGTTGTAAACGAATTTGTGCAGTTGTAAAAGCCGTCCTGTGTATTGATAATTAATCATTGGGAAAAAGGAAGCGGAACGAAGGGCGTGTGCAGTGCAGAATAGGCAGCAGGAAGAACAAAATCTGATATTTGAAGCCGATGACTATAAAAAAGAAGGTCATCAGATTTTGTTGACACCGGCGACTTGCGTCATTTTAGGGGAAAACTATTTTGGCAAACGCCAACAAATTGCTGGTTATGCAGTTCAATTTTTAAAAAAGCCCTGTGTTTCCCCCAAAACAATTTGGACTGATGACGCCATGTAGCATAGGCCTATACGATGCAGTTTCACTTTCATGAGGCGCTGCATGACATACATGTAGGCTTACGTGGACGTACACTCTATTATTATAGTAGCCGAAAGTAACAATTCTATAACAATTCCAAATACAAGTCTACAGGTTATCGCCTGCAATCTCGCGACATTCGTGGTAGCATATAATAATAATATGTGCGTGTGTTTTAACACCTCTGAATATTCAACTGATCAGAGACGATACCTAAGCCATCGCGATGTATGCCTATGCTACTTGAAAAGCTCCATGCTCTGTGGTGGTAAATTTACCTAAGTCGCGGAATGAGGTTTAAAAGACTACAATCTTTAGATAGGGCCTAATAAATAATTATGCAACCTACTATGTACGGTATGTACCGTATGCTAGTTAGCAATGAAGTGAAATAAGACAGACAGGGTTGGGTTACATGGTTATCAGCCATCGCCAGTTCAGAGGTTTGACAATCCAAATTATTGAGATCAAAACGTTGAAGTATCATGAATGATTTTTTACCAACACACATGCTTATGATGATCACTATAGGTCAGTAGCTCTCCGTAAATAAATTTAACACTTTGCCTCCCACATGGTACAGAAATAATCTGTAGATTTGCAAACCATGCCTACTCAGCATTTTGTCAGTAATTCATTTGATCAGGAAAAAAATAAAAGTGTTTAGTAGGCTACGCGTTGAAATAGGTCAGAAAGAAAGACGAACGTGTTAAATATCGTGGCGTTGTTAGCAACATGCTTTTGCTTGTAGACGCTTGAGACAGCAAACTGAAGATTAAATGTTAGATGATCGAGGATTATTAGATTACATTTGAATTGAATCCCATTCCATTGCTTAATGATAACATTCGTGATGGTGTCTTTGTCTCTTCTGGACTCTGATTGGTTGAGTGTTCTGTGTTAGCCTATACGACGTTATAAGTTATAACTGACTGAAAGCAAAGGTGATTGCTGAGTCATAGATTTTAATGTGTACAGTCACAGACAGAGTTTAGACAATTTACTCGCAATATTTATCGACTCTGGCTTATGTCCACTTATTGACGCGAAAACGCTATCTACCACCTACCGCCAGATCGAAGCACCAAACACGTGACGTCACCGTTTAAAAAATTAAAATCGATTGTCTCCGTCGTCATGACAACAAGAATAGCATTTTTCGTAATAAAATCTCGAACATACATGTAGCTTCCTGTTTACGTAGAGATTATGACATAATGTCAAATGCCACAGGGACATTAAGAGACGGGTGGAAATAAGATCATATATCCGTGCTCAGCCCAGAGGAAATGCTAACAGAATTAAGGAACAAGAGATTCTTGGAAAGATGTGCTTTCAGTTTCGAGTGGAAGACTTGTGTACTGTTAGCAAGAGTGAAGTAATATTTTGACGAGTTTGTATACAGGATGGATCGGGATACGGCATAACTATAGTAGCGGGGACCGAAGTGCCGTTTAGGACAGGTTAGGCATCGCAAGGATCGGTTGGTATTAGGCCTATGACTAGTTGCGTTATTAGATACTGCCTCGGTTTCCGATACTATAGTTTTGCCCTGAGGCGACGAAAAGTGAAACAAAAAACGCTTTTACTTAAATCCACACACGCACACACACACGCGCACACACACACACACAACACACACACAACACCCTCACGCACACACAACACACACACACACATACACACACACACACACACACACACACACAATCATAATTCCTTTGTGATCTGACTTTCCAGCGTTATCAATCCTGATTGAGTCCTGGTCACGTGCATTGCTTTTCTCTTCAAATCATAGGCCTAGGCCTATATATATATAGCTATCTCCCACTGCATAAGTTTACTCTGCACATTCGAGCACCCAAGTTGTCTGAGGTCGTGTCTGCTACTGTAAGCTCCAGGCACTTCTTTTTATACTCTAGGTCTTCTAAGCACTGGTTCCTATAATGATATATTACAGTCAATTCTTGCATGATAACCGCGGTGCCTCTATGTATGGAACTTTGCATTTAGCTCTTCGTGACATCAGCAAACATCAAGGTTTAATAATTAATATGCCTACGTCTGCTAGAATAATGCCATGATCCCACGATAGCATATAGGCCTACTATGATTTTAACCTGAGTAGACAAATGGAAAACTTTCACTCTACTCAATTTCCAAATTCCGCCTTGAGCAAAAGGTCCATTCTAATGTTATTCAATGCGATTTGCAGACTACATGTAGGCTAGCCTAAGGCTAATAATGAAAGTCATATTTTTTTAATTTGCGAAGTCAGTCTCAATAGGCCTACTCTATTTTCTTCTTTTAGCGCTATCATATTTGCTGCATTGATCTGTTCTTGTGTAGCCTGTAAACGACACTTAGGCCTACAGGCTACACAAGAACAGATCAATGCAGCAAATATGATAGCGCTAATTAAAAAGATTTTCGTGTACAACTGCACGTTAAAAAGCCCTGAAAGTCGCGAGATCATCGAGCTTTTCTATTTCGGTCGCGAAAATTTCTTCTGTCGACTAAAAAAAAGGTCGTCAAATTTCTGACGACCGTTTTTTATAGTCTTTCGATTAAAATCTCGTGGAAAATCCCCCTTTTTTCGCTCAAAAAATAAAAAAGTCGCCGTCGCGACCGCGAGGCAATTCAAAAGTAACCCAAAAAAGCGTGAGTCGCAAGGACGAAATTTTCAGTCGCGAGCGATTTCAAAAGTAGCCCAATTCGCGCTTTTCGCTGCATGGTGCGTTCCGTCTGGAACAGATATAGGCTATGGAAATTGCCATGATCTATTGTAGAAGAACCTCCTGCTGGCTTGGCCTACAAAATATTACTGATGTAAACCCAGTGGGTGTACTGAAGCCCCCTTATCTAAAACCCGTTGAATATACCCAGCCTCGCCAAATGAACGCGGACTAAGACTTCAGTTAGCTTATAATAATTTATGCATCAAGGGCATTCAAGGCGGTTATTGTAGGCCTCCTAAAGATCACGAGAAGATTATGGACCCACGATTCCCAGGGTGAGAATTGCCAGAGGTTTGGGGTTCAACCCCAGTTTTTCTTAGAACCCGTAGCAAATTTTGTTTTCACACCCCATTCCAATTGGAAAATAGTCCAAGTTCAACTCCCAATTATTTTTCCACAATTCTCACGCTGCTAGGCCTACGTCTTTTATTGGAGACGCCTCAACGAAACTTCATTACTCGAGTTTTATTACAAAAACAAAACCACGTTTTTTACTCCAGCTTGCCCATCAGTCATCTAACTTATCCTTTAAAAACAAACAGCGAATGCAATAGATGCGAGTTGAGACTCCAATAATTTGCTTATCTTCAGCATGCTGACATAGGCCAATATGCTATAATAGTATAACCTACATGGTGTCCGGACAATTCGGCGCCGGACAATTCGGACCGGACAAATCGGAGTGCATGTAAAAATATTGCTCTTACGGCTATGAAACTTTTGTTTATCAATGGTATGAACTATAATTATATGGCACCAAGCAAATATTGTCTGGTCTTCTAAAATTTATCCAATAACAGAAATAAGACACTGAAATTAGTAGCTTAATGCAGTAAATTATCAACTTTTAGGCATCTCATTTAGATAAATGTAAGTTTCCTACCTATAGGCCCATAATTTTTTTATGCCCGATATATAGTGAGGTGTCAGATTAATATTAGTTTCGACAATATACATTTTGGGTGATGGAGGAGTCCCATCACAAATATGGGCTGCAAAGAATTGTTGAGTCCGAATTGTCCGGGTCCGAATTGTTCAGTCCGAATTGTCCGGCGCCGAATTGTCCGGGAACCAGGCTACATTGTAGGTCTATAATTGTCTGCTTAGGTCAACAAAGTGCATTTTATGTAGCCTATGCGTTTTATGTAGGCTATAGGGCCTATACGCTAAAACCGTTGTCAGCTTAAACTATAGGCTACAGTGGCTACTACTATTATATTTATTAAGTACGAATTAAACTTGACAAAGCATTATTGAAGTACGGCTACTCAGAGTCAGAGTGCGCGGCGTCATCTAATTAATAATTAGGCATAGACTTGCAAAGAGTAGACCTACGCTTATATCTTGGAACGGATGAGTCTGCGGCGATCTTAGCGGCGTTTCTGCTGAATTGCAAAATTAGCATAGGCTTATAAGCAAGCTTCAACTAAGTGGAACTACTTAGCGACGTCAACCTATAATAAGCCTAGGCCAATGGCCGGACCCATAAGACTGATAAGCCATAAATATAGGCCTATAGCTTGTTGAAGTTCACACTTTGGTTGAAGTGTAAGGTTCGACAATTAAGCTAAAACCACTCCAGTATTTTTTTAACGTTATTTTTCTTGCAACGGTTACACGGGATAAAATTAATTTGCATCTCCATAGGCCTATAATAGGCTACTTGGCTTTTACCTCAGCGTTTTAGAAATGTGCAGTTTGCATCCATAATAACAATTTCCCGAAAAGAAATCTGTGGGAAAACCCGCAACGGAGCCCAAGCGCTAAAAATAGCCATCTGGAAATTCCCATTCTAACACGACTGTCACTGGTTGACGCGTTATCTTTTCTCGGAAACGTGCAGTAGGCTGATAAAAGTGACGGTTTTTACTTTGACTACTCATCGAGACAATGACAATAGGCTTACTTGTGTGATATTGACGTGAAGTATGCGGTTATAAGATGTCGCTTATGTCAATCGGTTATGCGCAATCCCCGGTAAATACGCACCACAACGGCACAAGAGTTTATACATAAACGACAGAATCGGATCATCTGCTACTTAAACGTTTCGTAGTGGATGTAAGTAGGTTCAGCAACATTCGAAGTAGACCCAATTGCTTTAGGGCTACGGAAAGTTCGTCGATCTACATTTTGCTGGATAGTTCTCCAAGCGCAGAAAGAAAGTTTGAGCCTTCTGGTTAGTAGGCTAGACATTGTGATTTGAAATCTTATTTTGGTCATGCACCGTAGTCGGCCTTTAATAAATATTAATAAGTTCTATTGGACGACCAATATAATTTGGCAAAACTCCGAACGGCGGTCCCAAATTATAACATTAAGTGAATCAACATGACGTGTCGTAATAGTGCGGTGTATTGGATGGGCCATAGAAACGGTGGATTTGTGGAAAAAATCGAGAGTGAAATATAAGCTGGATTAAGGTATTTTTAGATCTGAAATAGAAGCTGGATTGATGAATTGAACGGTTGAGAAATAGAACCTGGACGATGGACATAATAAGTTAAATGGGAGATGGATTAATTAAAATTTTAAAACGCTTGCGAAATGGATGCTGGATGAAGGGTTCTTATAGGTGAAATAGAAACTGGATTGACGAAAATTAAACTTGAGAAATGGAAACTGGATTGTTGATTTCAGTCATGTATTTCAGCATGCATCCAGCTTCCATTTCAGCTGGAATGCCGTTTATCCGGCTTCCTTTTATCAAGCGTCCACAATACCAATTGACATTCGTCAATCGAGTAGTCTGCAGGTATTTAAAAAGAAACTTCGTGTTCTTCTACTCTCCTCCACTAATGCTACTTGAAGTGCACATGACCATGTGTAGTTAAGATTTTAGTTAAGTACTTAGTTAAGTTTGTTTCTCTATATGCTCTTGACAATATAAGCTTTTATGCAATCTGTCATCACCTAATTTGTTTTAGTCTCTTTCTTTTAAGCTATCTTGATTAATTTTTCTTGGGACTTTTTTACTTGGGTGACCCTTCCCAGCGGGATGTCCATCCCTTTTGGGCCCCCCTTTGTAGCCAATGCATGCATGTTTTGTACTTTTATTGTTTTCTTGTTTTCTGGTTGCAATAAAGTGAATTGTATTGTATTGTATTGTATCAAACGATTTTTATCAATCCACTTTCTATATTTCACCATACATCATGTTTAAAACCTTTTCAGGAGATAGCCTATCGATTTCTTTAATTTTATAATTTGGGACCGCCATTCGGAGTTTTGCCTATAATTTAATTTGACAATGTAAAATGACATAACCTAATGTAGGCCTACTTTACTATTGCGAACATATAGAACTTTGGCATTGTGGCTACTTCTTTTAGCCAGAAGGAAAAGAAGTAACATAGCCTATGCAGACGGTGCCCTTGTAGATTTACTGAAAATTACATAAATTGCCGTTGTAAATTTTTATCATTACTAACTTAGCCTAAGTTGAATCTAAACTTTTTATTGAGGTCAAAGTACGGTACCTGTAGCCTGTAGGCGTATACTTAAGACTTCATACTTTTACTTTGACAAAAGTAAAAACATGCACATGAATAGGCCTATATATATATATTATGAACAACATTTGGATAGATTACCAGTTAGTTCTTAGTCAACTGTTCCTATGGTGCGAACGTTTTTGAAAGTTCTTTTACTGACCCTAAGAACTTATTCTGTTCTTTCACCTTTAATTGTTTCAGAAATAAATATCTCCTTGTTCTTAGGGTGACCATTTGCACAGCAAGTGGCCACCCTAAGAACTTGTGTTATAACCTAAGACAGTGAGACTAGGTCTAAGTACTTGCATGTGTACCTATACTCAAAAGTACCATAATTATGTTGGTACTTGAACATAAGTACTTGAAGCATCTCTGGTTAGCTTTGTCAAAAGGTAGCAAAAGTTGGAGAAAGAATTGCTGTATATATATTTTTTATTTATGTTATTTTTGAGGTGTTGCATATACATGTATTTTAATTATTATTCCACATCTACAGCTGATCTCAACATGGCAGCCACTGCATCAGGAGCCTTCTACACTTCACTATCTTCAGCACCACGGTTGATGGACCGTTTTGAAAGTGAATCAAACTTCAATTCTCTGTTTATGGTAAACAGCGGTTGTGACTACGAGCATAGTTGTGAAACATCGTTTTCGTTTTGGCCACCTGGTGTTAGATTGCCATGTGCAGTAGAGGATTTGGTCAATGCTGGATTCCATTACACGGGCGATGGTGAAATAATTGCCTGCTACAGCTGCAAAGTCAGAGTTGAGTCGTGGTTGGATGGAGCAGATCCATTGGATGTGCATTGCCGACTGTCACCTAATTGTCATCATCTGAGGATTTTGAAAGAGAAAGAACAAAGAAACGAAGGAATAGGCAAGAGAAGGAAATCAACAAAGACCAGCAGACGAAATGCAGTCATTGCTAAGTCAAGTTGTTTTAGCTCGTGTAGTCAGACTCTTTCATTGTCACAGCAGTCAAATTGTAACACTTCTTTGGATAACTACCCGAAAAATGTTCTTGCACAAGGAGAGCAGGAGATGTTGCATAGATGCCAATCACACAGTGGAAGTGATCATAATGATCTGACGCAACTCGACGCACGACTGCAAACATTCTTAATGGCATCATGTCCAAAAGATGTCTTGCAAGTCAAGTTGAACCTGGCAGATGCGGGATTCTACTACACTGGTCGAAACGATGTCGTCAAATGTGCTTTTTGTAATGGTGAACTTCACACTGGGAAGATCGGAAGCAACCCTCCTTTGGAAAGTCATAAAAATTTCTTTCCAGGTTGTTCTTTTGCTAAGAACCATCGTCAGAGCTTGACAAAACAAGAAGCAGAGAGGGAGCTGCCTGAAAGAACGGCTGAGCACATAGTAAAGCCTTCTAAGAACCGGATTTCAAAGTTGTCGTCTGAGCATCTCTTATGTTTAAAGGCTGAGAATGAAAAGTTGCGCACTTCAGTGACATGCATGCAATGTCGATCGGCTCAAATACAAGTCTTGATGCTGCCATGCTGCCATATAGTTTGCTGTGAGAAATGTGCAGATGATCGTGATGACTGTCCTCTGTGTATGGCTCGAATACTTGGGACAGTAAAGATATTCATGTCATAATTATTAGTCAGCCACAAACAATTTCATATTGTGGAGAATTAAAACAAAGAGTTCAAACGTATTAAAACAATAGAGCTTTTCTTGATACACAAATCAACTGTACTGTATTTTATATTGCTATTATTGCTGGACTGCACATCAAGTTCGAGATTCTTAAACCAAAAAAGACCAAGACTTGTACTGTATTAAAAGTGATAGAACTCAGAAAGCTGTAACAAACCAGTTTAAACAAAATAACCAATGCAGAAACTGATTCACTTAGCACTGTATTCAAATGGTGCTTTGATAGGTGGAGCAGTGATGTTTAATATTAGTTATACTGGAGATCATAGATTGAGTATTCGCATATTACGAATATTAAGAATTTCAAATATTCACGAATATTAACGAATATTAAAACCGCCAACGAATATTATATTCGTAAAATATTATGTTCCTTCTGGGACTGAAATTCTTTATTCTTAATTTTTATCTTGTTATTTTATGAAATTGTTTAACTTTTAGTCTTTTACTTAACGAATTGTACAAAAGTGAGTTAGCCTACACGTAAGCCTATAATTATCAGTAAGTGACAAAAACTTTAATAGATTTATTGTTAAAAACTTCAAGGTCTCTGCTGGGTCTTGGCCAACGTGGCATATGCGACTTTCATATCACATTCGATATTTAATGTTAGTCACTAAGTCTTTGTCTGACTTCTGACTATCCTCCCTAGCTGAAAAGAGGCAGAGCCACCGATGGCAGTTGGCAAGTAGCAGCAATAGTAAATTAGAAATAAACTTCAACTGCCTATAATAGTAACGGCAAATTGACAAAGTAGTTTTATATCAGTGTAGCTGCTGTAGCAGGATGAGTAGACCTAAAAATTAATATAAATGCCAACGCAGAAAATAATAGTGCCAGATTACAAGCAAAAATTATCCCGACCTCAGCATATTAGGCCTAAGCGCATTGCATAATTTAATTAAACCTTTCCCTGGATGCGAGTGAATGTCGTAGAGACATAGGCCCACAGAAACTTAAAGTGCTTAATTATGCCGAGTGACGATCGTTCACCTTAATTTGTTAACGAATATTTACGAATATTAAAATATCTTAACATTCACGAATATTTACGAATATTAAAACCTAAAGTCACGAATACTCAATCTATGCTGGAGATAGCAGAAGCAAGCTATGACTATTGAGTTTGGATGCACTTTACATGCATAAACACCTTTTTTTCTTCGGACTACGAAGCCTTTTAAACAATTATTTAGTCAACTGAGTTATTTTAAATGTCTGAAATTGCTCAAACTATGGCATTGATTGAGATTATTGGATAGTTTAGGGCTTGTACACTGTGTACACTGTACAGCCGCCTTGTAGAAGTTAGTAAGTGCTAACATGCATTGAGGTGGATCTGCGTATATTTCTGAGTTAAGTGCTTGTGCTGATTCAGCACATGTATTATGTATGACTCTTTTGATTGTTGCAGATGTGATTAAATTTGTCAGGTATCTTATTTGATCTGTATCCATTTGTAACCTATTTTTGTAACTGATTATGTTCTGTCATTTCAGAGCTAATAAACTAAAATGTTTTGTCATTCAGAGTTTGATTTTGATTTGTTTATTTATTGCACACATACAAGTCAAACAGAATAAACATGACTCACTAAACAGAGAGCGAAAGGAATCAGAAAAAGCTAACAGCTTATACATTCCTGACCCCTAGCATAACAGTTAATGAAAGAATATATATAATTATATAACAATGACACATCTACTCTGTCGATGAATACAGGTGTGATACTAGTCGTACTAAACTCATGTAGTTGATTTACAATTTTACAGCCTGTATCTTTTTGGCAAAATTCATTGGCTTCGAGGACCTGCAGGGAGATTCTGTAGTTGTTAGAAGTGTTCATGCTTTCGACACCACTAGCTGTCCCTCAATTTTTAACCAGTTACTGGATCATCCTGACTATGAAAAGAGCCTATAGGCCTATGACTTCCTATGTTTAATGCTACCGACAGGACTGCATAGCCTGAGTCACCCCACATGTAGGCCTAATCGTAATCTCCAAATTTCTAAAGCGCTACTCGAAAGTCAGTTTATTCACGAGTGCTGGTAGGCCTACAGGTTACACAATGTAGCCTACGTATGTATACTGTAATACAGAATCAGACTGGATTGCATTATTGTAGTCAACTAGGCTTATATATAAAGCCTATTTGAAGTTATACTTCTAAATCTGTTTAAAATATCGAATCGACTTGTTTTTAGTGACGTTTGCGACTTTGCGTACCGGCATAAGCTTATTCCTTTAAAAATAATTGTAGGCATGTGCACTGTTATTGAAGATTGTATTTGCCTTTACCTTGCGCAAGTAGCCTAAAGACAACAGTAAACTGAAGCTTACAATTAAACAGTTTAGGCTATCATTGAAGATTTCATTTTCATCAAAGAACAGGTTGATCGGCATAGAGCCATAGACCACCTATTATAATATATAGACCTAATCTGACTGAGTTTACCTGTGGTATAAGATTCCCATCCTACAGGGTTTCTTTGGCTTCGTGTTTGGATCTTGACGTGAACGCAATAAAATGAAGTTCGTTTTATTAAGTTGAAAGGTAGTTCTTGATCACTTCAAAACAATCCACGACATGCTTTAATACAGGATTCATTATTTCGAAGTTTCAGCGGATGATTTATGTGATACAAATTTTTTTCGTATCATCAGGGAAGAGAACGAACTGCAATACGAAGAGGAGTGGTTGATTGAGGCTTGTTGTTGTTACATGTTTAACGACACTGCCATATCGAAGATGATTAGTGTCGCCACGCCATTTAGGTCTGCGTGGACGGACCGTGCTAGCCCGAAATTTTGAATTTCTGAGTTAGCCACCTTCGAGAATCGAACCACGGCCCAAACGCTCTCTTTCACAGAGTAGCGTGCAGACGCGCGGCCATCGACTATACCGATGTAGCCAAGCGAGCCAGTTGATTGAGGCCGCGGGTAACAATTGAAGACATAGGAAGTTCGGATTGACTATTGTAATTCTGTCCTTATTGGTCTGCCTAAAGTTCGCCTAGCTACTCTGGAATCTGTACTCAATGCTGCTGCTAGGCTCATTGCCAGTCTTCCTCGATTCTTCCACATTTCTTCATTCATGACTGAACAGCTTCACTGGCTTCCACTCTCGGCCCGTAGGGCGTAGGCTATACAATTTAAAGTCCTAATTTTGGTCATATATAGTCTCAAATGGGTCTTGCTCCGAAGTATCCGTGTGATCAGATCATTCAGATGCTTCGACCCTTTCTGCCACTTCGCTGCGTCCTTTTAGGTCCTCTGATCGGCTTGACCTCTGTGTCCCCCGAGTCAGGACCGCCATGGCGCAATCCAGATCATTTGCCTGCATTGGGTCCCTCCCTATGGAATGGGCTTTCCCCATCAGTTCGCTCTGTTATTCTCTCTGGTCCTATCCTTATCTTTCTCTCGTCTAAAAATTAACTTACCTTTTTTCTCGGGGTTGAACGCACTGGGAGCGCTTCTGAAAGGCTCTTGCTGCAAGAAGCGCTTTATAAATAGTCAGATAAGATAAGATAAGATAAGATAAGATAAGATAAGTTCTAACCCCTCCCACAGAGAACACATAGCCTAGCCCGGCTCTGGCCTAGCTTATAGGCCTACAACTGCCTTAGGCCCTTAGTCTTATCAATTAAGTTACGGTGCAGATACACTCTAGGTCTACAGTCTACACTTAATTCGTAGGGCATCGAATGATGACGGATGCAGACCGAGTAGAAAAAAAATCACTGAATAAAAAATTAATCATAAATCCAAGGAAAGAGACAGAAAGATGGAAGGGGGACCATAGGCGCCGAGTTGACCCGAAGATTGTGAGTGCCGAAACAAATGTGAAAAAATGCGCACGCGCGAAATTTTTTGGGACCTTTTTTGATGCACTTGTTAAAATTAGGCCTACCACTGTTCATAGGCGGAAACTTTGTCCTGGTTTTAAAGGACGAACTCGCGGCCAAAAGATGATCGCCGAGAAGCACAGAGCCAACAGGGAAGGGGTTTGGTGAGAGGATGTGCTCCTTTCCATTTTCGACCTTTTTTCTAATTGCCACACTGCGATTGTAGAGGCTGTCATTTTAAATAGGCTAGTGTCTGAAAGCCCCCCAGGCAAACAACCCCTAGTTATGACCTTGATGGTAACGATTAGGCCATGATTAAAATAGAAGATAGGCTTACACGTATAGGCATTGTCACAAATATAAAACAAGAGAATACGTAACTATGGTAACGATTATGAATAACAAAAGATATAGCCTACGTTGGAATTGTGACAAATAATTTTATTAAAACACGAGAATACGTATAGCTATGGTAACGATTGCGACTAAAACAGAAGAAAGACGTAGACATTGCCAAAAATAATCATATTAATAAACAAGAAAATGCGTCGCTATGGTAACGATTATGATTAAAACAGAAGATAATTTTTACGCTTTGGCATTGTCACAAATAATTATATTAAAACAAAAGAATACGTAACTATGATAACGATTATGATTAAAACTGAAGATATACGTTGACATTATCACAAATAGGTCTATATTAAAACAAGAGACTACGGTACGCGCAGTTAGGCTATGGAAACGATTATGATTAAAACAAAAGACAGACGTTGGCATTTTGACGAAATATTAAATTAAAACCGGAGAAAACGTAGCTATGGTAACGATTATGATTAAAACATAAGATATAGGGCCTACCTACGCTGTATTGTCACAAACAATTATCAGGTGAATAAGTAACTATGTATAGACAATGCCAGACCTTGAGCATTGCCGACAAGCAGTTTGACTATAATTATAGCCTACGTTACATTGTAGGCCTATAGGCCTACCTTGTATCGGGGATTGAGTGAGCTCTCTCTCATAACGGTGTTGGATCTAATCGACTGTAAAATATCACATAGAAACATGAGTCTCAAAATAAAATCCCCTTAGTTCGTGCATCGTGTTCTAGTAAATACATTATTTTCATTTTTACATTATTTCATTTGGGAAGGAGGTGGTCTTCAAAGACCCATATCAGTCCCTGGCTATGGCCTTGTGCAGTACAGGTTACGTGACTGTCTAAGTAGGCTATGAGAGATCATGTCTCTCAACACTACCCGTAACAAGTCCCAGTTAGTGCATTTACAGCCTTTTAGGCATTTATTTTGTCTGTCATATCGTAGGCCTACTCCGCAGCGTCTTCCTCAACAATGTCATTTTACAGTGGAGTAGCCTATCTTTCACCAGTGTAGCTCAATGCCATCAGAGTATGATCCGACATAGGCCTAATAATTATGATGTAGGTCCACATTCAAATAATTATGTACGGAGACTGTCTGAAGTGACGCCCGCCGTCATAGTCGGTTGACAATGTTAGATTTGAATGCGGAATAGTAGTGTATGCTTTGATCTAGACTACGCACACTACGCATGCGGCACTCATGCCCTTCTGTCCACTGTGTTCAGTCGACCGTCTTAACGTTTCTCCACGCGTCTTCCGGCCAGTGCCACTATTTCTCGGAAGTGCGAATTAAGTGCGCCGTGAATTTTTTATGCCTTCAAGCCCAGCGGCGGCGTCGGTGTCGGCGGAACCAATGTGTCGGCGGTGGACCGTCTGTCCGTCCGTCTGTCTGTCGGTCTGTTGGAGGAGGAGGAGAGGAGAGGAAGGGAGGATGAGGATGAGGAGGCGGTGAGCGAACCCTGGAACGAGGTTAACGCGTGACTGGATCGCACTCACGACTCCTCCTCCTCCTCCTCGAGTCCTCCATAACACTCCCTACTACCGCGGAGTAGGAGACTGAACTCGCCGCCGATCCTCGTGTTTAGTGCGTGACTGCATGGCTATACCACGATGATGATGATCACTACAGTAGACCCAGCAGCAGTGCGTATGCGCGCAACCGCGATTCGCGAAGGTGGTGGTGGCGGCGGTGGTTGGAGGCTGGATGGTCGGTCCGTCGGTCGGTCTGGCAGGCGGATGATGAGCGTGTGGATGCCGCTGCTGCTGCTCTCGCCTCCTCCTCTGCTTCGGCGGCGGCTAAAGGGATTTACACAGCGGCGGTTCGCACTTCATGCGTAGTTTTACGACAGACCAGGTGGTCATACGACTGATCGCGTGAAAATCATCCTCTCACCGGTACGCTAATGGAATAAAGCGATCAGAATTATATTACGCGTTTGAACTGGTCGGCGTCGTCGGAGTGCTTCTGTGTAGGTGTGTGCGACCAAAACGTTCTCTCGATCGTTGCGCAACATCTATTTTTAGTTGCCTACACATCTGGGTAAACGTGTAGTTTAGAGTCGTTAATTATGTAAGACATGTTTTCGCCATGCTTTCCTCATCATGCAACTTCTGCTTCTACTATGCATATTAAATAATTTATGCATAGGCCTAGTAGATTTTACGTTCCTTATCCAACTTCTACTTGCACTAGAAATATTATTTTTATTGCGATCAAGCTGTTATTTTTGCTGCAATAAATTAGCTTCAGTACCATGTTTTCATTGAAAAAAAACCCATGGTTTCATCACCCATCCAACTTTTGCACCTGCTTTCATATTTTCATTGGTCATCCAAATTCCACTTCAACTGTAAATATTTTTATCACTGATTTGTATTGTTAGTGGAACAATTTAGGAATTATACCATGCTTTTATGCCTCATCCGACTTCTAGTTTCACTGCAATAATTGTTTAGTGCTAAAACTACATGCTTACCCTAATCTGCCTGTAGGCTACACTATGAATCTTAAGGCTTTAACAAGGCCTATAATTGTCAGGACTGTGACCAGACTTTTCACAGTGTTACAATATTATGAAAGCTACAGTTTAGAATTTGAGCAGTTCCAAGTGTTGTCGTGTCTGTTCCAGATATTACCATACCTTATAAACGTATCTTGGTAGCACTTTTCTGATTGTTAGTTCACTCCATACCAGCAGCTGCCTTGCTTACGCTGTGAAAGCAATATTTACCCACTGTTACAATAGCAGCATTATAAGTCAGTGATCTTTATAATATACCAGAAGCTTGCACACGTATGCATATTATGTCACTGTTCCGTAGGAAAATGTTGTAAGTACATATGATATGGGAGGGGGGGCTGTCCATCCTATGCACAGAGGAAGGAGGGGGGGGGGGTCAAGTGCTTGATATAGAAACAGCGAAGACACATCAAAACATTGATCTAGAATGAGTCTACATTCATCTTCATCGAATGCTTTTCATTCTTTTCTTTTTACCATTTTGAAATCCCGCAAGCCTTTGTGGTTGTGTATTGGGAATTGTGAGTGATGATGATGACTGAGCCAGCACCGAAAAAAAGGCTGAAGGTTATTGGTTTCAGAGCTGACATTTCTGACTCAAGGGCAGTTTTGAAATCACTTTGATTTATAACCATTGGGACCAAAAAATGTCTGTTACATGCGCTTGTCGGTCTGGTATTAAAACTAATTTAGTTAAACTTCTATATTATTCATAGGATGTTCACCTGTTTTGTGATTCGCAAAAGCAAGTTTAAAATTCAATTAAATATTTGGCATACCTGATGATGGATGCTGTTTATGGATGGTGCCCGCTTTAACCATTATGTAGGTCTCTGAGGAGTGGACTAAATGCCAAGAATATTATTCGTTATATAATAATTTTGAAGATTTATTCATGACTTCCAGATTTGCCTTTACATAAAATTAAAATTTTTCTATGAAGAGACAAATAAAACAAAAGTACATGGTTTTACTATTACTCTTTTCACTGATTATCATTTCTACAGGGGCATCTAATGAAGGGTCATTGGGGCAAATTCACCTCCTCTCCCTCCCTTCTCCCTCTTCGATCCCTCCCTCCCTCCCTCCCTCTTACTACTGCCTGTGCCTTTTCTTCCCCATCCTTGTAGCCACTGTGTCTGTTTGATTATGTGATAGACACTGAAGTATGAACTATACATGAGTTTTTTGTAGTTTTCAAGATAAATGTGCAACTAATATTATTATAGTGATGATTTCATCTGTCTTTAAACCGCCTCCATTTTCACACTTGCTACTATTGTCAGTACAGGGAACCAGTTATCAAGCATTGTACCATAGTGCCATTTTTGATTATCATGACTTGGGTCACTTGGCTTTTTACTTAATTGCTACAACTTTCAGCAGCAATAGTAGTGAGAATCTCCCTTAGACATTGCAGTCTGCGAAAGACAATAGTATAGTTCATCCAATGCTCTCATTGGCTTTGCAACTGACTTCTGTTTATCCATGCATCATATAAATGTGGCAGGTGCTCTGATGATGGTTAAATAAGTCAGTAAGTAGGTACAACCTGGTACATGTAAGTACCGGTAAACCTTTTCTGCATCTGACATTCGCGCATATTATCGGCCTCTACCTGGTATTGAGCAGCCGGAGAGCGTCACGCTGTTTGGAATCATCGTGCGGTCTAACCTTTCTATTTCAAGCGATGATATATGATGATAACTACATTCTACGTCTAATTAACCAACGATACTTTTTTCTCAACCAGCTGATGCAGCAGAACCCATATATATCTCGAAGCTGAATGTCGTCATATTTCATGCAACTGTTATTTCAAGAAAATCGTGTATGCACTGCCTTCCTTTTGCTTGATTTCTCAAGTCACAGGATATTGCAATTATTGCATGCATCATGCAGACCTGAAATAAGCTTCATATATTGGCAGTGTGTGAGAAGATTCCTACAGCTGAAAAGCTGATTGCTTGAGCACACAAGAAGCTTTTTCAGAAGTCACAGATCTTTGGTCACTCCATCCATCAGATCTTACCACGTCTCCGTGAGGACAATTGCTTTGAAGACATGCTTTCATGCTGCCTCTTTATATTATATCAAATTTGTTTAAAATTAGTTTTGTTGATATATGCATTTTCAGTTATATTTAGTTGCGCACACACGTGTGATTTTAAAATCTATGTTTAAAAAAACATGATATGTTTTGCCAATTCAGCTGCATTGTCTTCAGCATCTTTGTCTTCTGAATCAATCCTCATTATGCTGTAGATTCCATGTGTGACCTTGTACGAGGTACGAGAGGCTTGGCTGAAGTCTGTTTCAGCATCTATCAGTTCTGACATAAACTAATGAACTGCAAGGAAATCATTCCATTCTCTGGCAACAGTATTCAGATCAAGGTCGTAGAACTTAGAAATGCGTTGTGGTTCAATGTCTTGTACCGCATCAGTGATGGCACTAGAGGACATGAGACTGGCACGAGAGGAAATGTCTGATTTCATGCAACAGTTCCATATTTTCATGAGAAAACCTGTTGTTGAACTGCAGCAACACATTATGTCTAGACTGCAAGCAACATCTATCTTAGACATGCAGCTTCAACCACATTGATGCGTTCAGTTTGTATGACGTCAGAGCTCTGGCAGTTGTGTTGGTTCTGTTAAAGTATGAAAGCTGTAACTCTTTTGACAGACAGACGAACCAAATATATTATTCCAGGAAGAATCATAGTCAATCGCACGCACATTGATCCTGTAGGCCTACACTGTTGCACAGAGCTGCTTATTATAAAAGATTTTTTTATTGGTTCTGCATGATTGCTTAAGACTTTTAACTTTCCCTAATTTCTCACTAAGGCAAATCCGTATATCTTGGATTAGGCATTTTGGTTAGGGCTGTTGATTTAATCGCGTTAGCGCGTGCGATTAACGCGTTAAAAAATTTTGCGATTAAAAATTTTAACGCATTAATCGCACGCGTTAATTTGATCTAATTAAAATGGAATCAGATGCAGAAAAACTCGTTTTAAACGGAAGCCTCATACTTAAAACTAGTGATACATTCTTTGGCAAATATTCTAACAAAGAATTTGAGTGTTGCATGTAGCAATAATTCTGGGCTCAATTATCGTCTGCATGCGAACCAAAGCATGCGTTAGGCCTAAACGTTAAATATGAGTCTACAGGTTTCAAATGATAAATTAATGTTTACAGAAGGACAACAGTTACTGAGACGAGGTTTGGCAAGAACCGCAACCTCTTGTCAAAAAGTGAGACTAAATAATGAGGTTCAATATAGTAGACCTACTAGAGTCCTATTGCTAATTAATATAGCCTAAGCATCCCCTGAACAGACCAATGTAAATAAACTGGTCTGCATATAGCCTACAATTGGCTGAATAAATAATTAATTTTGATAGTTAGAAAACGGTTGTCTAATTTTCACATTTAAGGCTATATCATTTTAATTAAAGGTGGCTCAAATTAAATATAATTAACGGATTTTGAATAGTTGACTTATTTGAACAGTGTTTCAATTCTGGCTGTCATACAAAAACTGCTCAATAAACTAAATGCAGAAATTAAATTGGCCTAAAATAAAGGCTATTGAATATGAATGCAATAGAAAGAACGCATTCAGTCATTAAAACTATATGCTTCAGGGTCCTTAGAAAATAGTAAGATTAATATATTTGACGAAAATGTATTGCGATTAATTTGCCGTTAATTGCGATTAAAAAATTTAATCGTGCGATTAATTTCGATTAAAATTTTTAATCGAACAACAGCTCTAATTTTGGTACAAGGTTTCCATGGTGTGCCATGTGTGTTTCCATGGTGTGCCATGTGTGTTTCCATGGTGTGCCATGTGTGTGTGTCCATGGTGTGCCATGTGTGTCTTCATGGTGTGCCATGGTGTGTCTTCATGGTGTGCCATGGTGTGTCTTGCATAATCAGTCAGTTTGGGGCAGTTGGGGTTGCCAACTGCACCTTTGTATTTGCTGAGAAAATTCAAAAGAGCAAACCGATTTTTAAAATTATTTTATACTATTGACAAATTATTGTTTGCATAGATGCCCTGAGTTTCTCTGAGATCTTCTTTCACTTATTTGTTTTCTATTTCAGAGTGAAACCAGCCATCGTCATTGATCGATAATGTGGGATACGCCTTAGCAAAGCAACGTAGACTGCAGTAAAGCATTGTCAACGAATGATTGAACGCTGCCATAAAAACTGTCCTGCTGCTGCTGCTGCTGCGGTGCCACTCCTCCTCCGTCTTAAACCGTCGAGTACAGGAATGCATTCTCCTCCTGTGGCTCTTAATGCCATCTTCACTGATCCCACCAGAGAATGAGCCTACGGTCTTCCACTGGGGCTCACCTGTCTCAGAATGTGGAACGACCAGCTGTCGGTGGCGGTGGTGGTGGTGGTGGTAGCAGGCGAGCTGCTGACCTTGACCTTAAAATGGTGGATTACGTCCAGTCACCTCGGCGCGGTTCCTATAACGTTCCAGCAGAAAAGGAACCGGTCACAAGCGATTGCGAGGGGCAGGCATCCCCTCAGCCGGATCCTGATCCCTGTGGATATCTTGTCGATAAGAAGTTTGTGTTTGGCTATCCACATCGTAGAGGTAACCTGAAGGTTACGATACAGGGAAAAGTTTACAACTTCTTAGAACGGCCAACTGGCTGGAAGTGCTTCGTATACCACTTCACTGTGTGAGTAGCGAAACCGATATAGTCTTTCCTTTGTGGCTCTAATTGATAATTGTGAATGTTTTCTTAATTTGAATACAATAGTATAAATACCCAGAAACTATGGCATCTATACAATGTTTCCTGTTGTGTTGTTTCAGCAAAAGAGTCTGGTTCAGAATGACCAGATCATGATCATATTTCAGTTTCTTAATACTCATGATATTTGAGGTAGATCGTAACTCTATTTCAAAAGGACATAGTGCTCATAATTATTATAGATTGTCACTCTGTTTCAAAAGGACTTAGTCCTCATACATACGTAGAAACTCTGTGTTCGTAAGATGCTGTTTTGACCGTTGAGGGAAGACGCGAGAGATAAGGTCGGAAATTTTGCGTGTAAGGCAAGCCAAGGTTATTTTGCATTTATATGATTGCCTCAGACACTTGCACTCAGAGACTCGGTCCAGGCACAGAAAAATATTCATGACTAATGAATACAAAGGAAAACTGCATTCTCATTTCCCACTAATCCTATGAACTTCATAACTTGCCAAATAATTATCAGTTTTACCTATGAAGGAAGGACCTCAGAGCTACATAAAAACAAAAAACAGAATGGGACAGTTTTTCTGTAAAAAAATGGTTTTTGGACTAAAATACTGATATTCACAAATTGGAATATTGGCAGAGAAGATAAAATAGTGCTTCAAGTCTGAATGTTCCATTCAAAGTAAAAATATTCAAGTTTAGCAATGAACAAGACTTTCACAAGTGTAAGGGAGAAAACTATGAAACAGTGGCTTACAATCTAATCGTTACTGATTGTGAAGTGTGCCAAAAGCTTTTAGCATCTTGTGTGTACACGCGTGATATCTCTGCTGACGACTTTGCTTTCACCTCAGAGATGCTCAGCGCCTCCTCCTGCTCATCCGCCTCTTGCTGCTGCTGCTGCTGCCGCTGCTGCTGAGGGAAGAGAGACAATTGATGGTGCATGCTTCCAGGGAATGATGCAGCGAAACGATAACTTTGGAACGGGCGGTTCCAGGGACGATGGGCACAGAGGAGTGGGATACTCAATACTCTGGCCTTGTACCGTTCAATAATTTTGCACCCACGGCGGCACGTAATTCACCTTTTTGCCCGTGGGCTTTTAGGAGACAATGCAACAGTTGCTATGCAGAGATAGAATGAGCAAAGGAAGATGAAGAAGATGAATCCTTTTGGTGCTAGAAAGGGTTAAGTCATTGAGTTCAGTCATTGGGTTAAGTCTTTCCAAGGGTTAAGTCATTGAGTTCAGTCATTGGGTTAAGTCTTTCCAAGGGTTAAGTCATTGGGTTAAGTCATCAGTTAAGTCATTGGGTTAAGTCATTGGGTTAAGTCATTGGGTCAAGTCACTGGGTTAAGTCATTGGGTTAAGTCATTGGGTTAAGTCATTAGGTTAAGTCATTGGGTTAAGTCATTGGGTTAAGTCATTAGGTTAAGTCATTGGGTTAAGTCATTAGGTTAAGTCATTGGGTTAAGTCATTGGGTTAAGTCGTTGGGTTAAGTCGTTGGGTTAAGTCATTAAAATGACAATTTGAACAATAGCTTTAAGGGAACACTAAAGTCAATGGCATAATGAACACTCTTGTCAGTGGCCTTAAAAAGGCATTGTAACCTCTGACCTGAGAGACCTACTGCTGACCATACGCTTTGATAGAAATTTCACGCATTCTAATCATTATTAATAGTGACATAGCATTCAGGATAACCATGAGACACCTGCTTTAGAGAAGCTTTTCATTGAAGTGAACTTATCATTTCAGCTATGTATGTATGTATTGCTATACAGGGACTGTTCAATTGTTAGCCTATCTATAGGTGGTAGATTGAAACATCTCTTACATTATACGGCCAGTGATGGCTATACAGCATTAAGGACACACATTGATCACTGACCTTTGATGAGTTTAAGCCGTGAATGGCCGTAGCAAGACACACAGCATCGATGTGCTTTGGATGCACGGCATAAAACATGGATACTACGCTATGTACTACGCACTGTTGACGTCTTCGTCGTCGTCGTCGGGAGAGTTGTGGCTGAAATTTATCGATTGAAAACTGTGTGTGCTGGTGATTTAGCTGACCACTGACCACAGCGCCATCGTCGTTGTGGTCATCGTCGTTGTTGTGGTCTGCGTGTTGTTAATGTCCAGTGGTGAACGTTGTCTGTCCTTGTGCCGCGAGAATTGACGGCCAGTCCGCATGATCTCCTGAGCAGTGATTATTCCATTCAAATACAATGTCTAGTGCTAGTGGTTGAAGCTCTATGTTACTACTGACATTGGCTTCACCATTGTTATCATCATCATTGGTTTGGTCATCATTGTCCTTATAGTCTGCTTTCTCATTTCAGTTTCATTCATAGATTGACTGCTGCTTCGCAAGCTGGCCTTAACTGCTTCCTCACGCAATCAAGGTGCAAGTGTGTGCAGCTTCTGTGGTTTGTGCTTCAACCACCTAGCTACTGGACAGCTTTGCGGCTGTGGAATTGAGTCATGTCTTTTTATCTTCCACGTAGAGTAGTGCCTCTGCGACTTGTCACGTCATTTGGTCCATCCAAAGCAGACAGATTGCGCTGACCAATGAACTATTGTGATTGATTGATTGATATTCTGCTCTTCCTGATTGGCAGCTACTGATTGTACCTTTGTAGTGGGACAGTGATGTTGCTATTGGCAGTTGGCAGATCCTATTGTCCTATTACAAAGGTACATTTGAAGTCACTTGTAATGCTTGAACCAATTGTCGTGATTTCAAAGTGTTGTAAAAATCCAATTTCTTGCCATAAAGTAAACATTTATACGTTAATTCAGTCTGATATATAGAAATTTAATTTGATTCAATTTCTTTTGTTTTGTTGATTTCTTAAAATATTATTTTATGACAATATTACAATGGATTATTGATGGCATTGTTATTACCCATATTTAATCCTATGATGGCAGGCAGCATTGATTTCCCAGTCACTTTTAGTACATGCTAGACATAAAAAAGTCATGGAATAGTCTCATTTGTTTTATTAGGCTTTTTACAAGTGGATTTTTTAAAACAATATCATACATGTAGATGATGTTTGTTGCCATGTATTTTATCAAGTTATACAGTTGGAGCTTTGCTGATGGCCATGGTCAAAGTGTAGGCTACTTAAAGGCAACATCACTTGAGAAGGTGTTGCAGCTGTGCTATTAACCACTTTAGCTGCACAGTCACTTGGAGATGCATGCAACACATAAAAAGTAATTGTTTTATTGTGCTCATATTGTTTTTTGATTTCTTAGAGATTCAGACAGAAGGCTTGGTATATGTTTTGCGAAGATGGTAACCGTTTTTGTTGGCAGTGACTGTGGCTATAAATATTTTTGCTGTGAGATTGGTGTATGTGGTGTGAAGACAGGAGGTTTCTTTTGGACATGATTTCATTTTTGGCTTTATACTCGTGAGGATCTGTTCCTCTTGGCTTATTGGTGTCTGGAGAAATCTTTTGTACCTGGATTCCTAATTAGAGGATAGAGTCTATTGAATATGCTTGTATATCTCTGTGTTCTGTGGAGCTGCATATTTGTCTAAAATGCAGGTATGCCTCTGTGTATATAACCAGACTGTTGTGTGGCTTGGTGATATAGTCAAAGCAGCCATAAAACTGTTTGCCCACACACTCTTTTGACAGAACTATGGCAGATATGTGCAATAGATTTCTGTGAAGAACCACTACACTGACTACAGTGTAGCAATCCTTGCCTCTATATACAAGGCTGCTGAGTATTTTCTTTTACAAGGTCTTGACTTCTGTACAGTGATGATTTTACTGGCACATTTAGCTCCTAGTTCTTTTGGTCTTTATGCTTTTAAAAATTATAGCATTTTTGGGTCATTTTCTTCTGGTCAGATTTGTTATAATAAATTATGTCTAAGCCTGTGCCTGACAGAAGCAATGAATTCTCTTAGAAGCTCTTTGTTGTCAACAAATGAGTGGATGTTCGAAATAAGTCCAGAGGATTTGACTCTTGGACGGTTGGAGTCATTACAGTTGACTGATGTAGGTTGGTAAAATGCTGCAACTGTCCATTTGTATGTGGTACGTTACAATAGGCTCCCCCCCCCACCCCGAAGACTTTGGTTTCAGGAGTCATTGAAGTACGACCAAAATCATATTTACTGTTTAGCAGTGCTGATAATTATGACTGCACGTCTCATCCAAATTTACACAAACTGTTGGAGATGAATCATTTTTTGATTAAACAGATCACAGAAAGGAATGCTATATTTGTTTTGAGCGTAGTCATACACAGCGACTTCCATCCACAGAAATTAAATTATTGATATATCTGAGAATCATTATTTACTTATCCTAATGCATTGATGTGTAATGGCAGAGATCTATTTTCTGCCAGATGGAAAAAATTAATTGTTATTTGCAGATGATTATAAAACTCTCACGATATCTCTTGCTTCTGGATAGAACATTAACAGTGCTTGGTTGATTTGCACTTAGGATAAATTGTAAATATGATAAATATATTCAATGACTAGAATTATAGAGTATCACCAGAAATTTTCAGTCTGTCTTCAGTCATTATCACATGTGTCTTGTCTTTATTCATTTTCACGTGTGTCTTGTCTTCATTCATTTTCACATGTGTCTTGTCTTTATTCATTTTCACATGTGTCTTGTCTTTATTCATTTTCACGTGTGTCTGTCTTCATTCATTTTCACACGTGTGTCTGTCTTCATTCATTTTCACGTGTGTCTGTTTCATTCGTTTTAACGTGTGTGTCTGTCTCTATTCATTTTCACATGTGTCTGTTTAATTCACTCACCAACCATAGTCCATTGATGATGCACAGCCTTGTCTTCTGGATAGCCACGTGTATCATCTGTCCATTTTCTGCAGTTGTTCAAAAAGTTGGTCTGCGTTGAGTTTCCTGAATGTCTCTTGCATCTGTCATTGTATTATTTGCTTTGCATGCTTGTCTTCACGCAAATCATATTATCTCACCCGCGGCGGTGGACAACGCACCTCGTCATCGCAAAATTGTCTCAATTGGCAGAGGATTCGAGTGATTGCTTCTGGCGGATACTGATGCTGTTAGCACTGAGACAGAAACAGAGACAGAATGATGGGACAGACGTCACAGATGAGACAGAGACAGACAGGACAGAGACAAGAGACACAGAGACAGAGAGACAAGAGACAGACGATGCAGAGACAGAGAGAGCCGGTGTGCTGTCATTTCTCTGCAGCGTCTGCTCTCTGCTGTCAGATCATCTTGAACGTGAGCACTGTTTCCGAAGGCATTTATATAGAGGCTGAACAGTGTAGCATTTGGTTAAGCGACAAAGATGTTGGTTATTGTCATTGTATTGGATTACTTTATTACTAGTGTTTTACTCTGTTAGTGTTGCCCATGTACGTTTAACGTGTTCAAGTAATGTCGGTTGTAAAAGAATCACGTATTAAAGAGCATTGAAGCCAATGATGTATTCCAGTTATGCAGCAAGGAGTTAGGATTCTTAATTGCTTGTATTCTAAAGCGATGTTGTGTGTCTGAGTGCCACTCAGGACCTAGCCTGTGTAAGTTGTTGGTGATGGTTTAGTTCCGGCAAAAAACTGAAATTTCCCGGGCAATGCCGGGCACCCCAGGGTGGGCCGGATCGGGGCTGCAACGAAAGAGGGCGGGGTGAGAAAGGCGGAGTTGGACCGGGGGTGAGGCGTCGCGGGGTAAAAAAAACACAATTTCTCGGGCAACACCATGTATTTCAGCTAGTACAACATATATAGCAAGTCATCGAGTGCAATAAGGGGGACAAAAAGAATACTTCTAGAGGAAAACAAAGAAAAACTCATCTCATCACCCTCTCTGATTAACCTAGTATTAGAAACATTAACAACACTAACTGTCACTCAGCCAATGCACTAATCACCATTAAACTAGATGCAAACTTGATGGAGGGACGGCTGGGGAATAGTTTTCAATTACGTCACTGGAAAGGAACATAGTTCTAGTTAATTGGATGGCACAGATGGTTTGAAACCATCCAAAAATATTACCAACTGATGAAGGCAAAGAACATAACAGTGTTTGAAAGACAATGAGACTAGAAATAGATATTTAGGAGAAGTTACTGAGTGAGTTGTTCAATTTGTGCATCTTGTGGATCATATCTACAGAAGAAAACAGAAAAATGGCATGCAAAAGAGAATTTGTTGACCACATGCAGTGGTTAAATTTTTGAAAAATAATTGCCTGGACTCCTCTTACCTTTCCAGATTGTGCTGGCCAATAAGTGGCAGGACGGCGTTCAAATTTTAAAATAAGTGCATAGATGCTGTCCATGATCGTCCAGCCACACTTTAAGCCCTGGGTCCACACGAGCATTTGTGAAAATGAGCAGGATAAGCCAGGCCAGTACAAAAGGAAGAAACCAAGACAAGTATACACAAGACAATGTTATAACCAAT
This sequence comes from Lumbricus rubellus, assembly GCA_945859605.1. Classification (NCBI taxonomy): domain Eukaryota; kingdom Metazoa; phylum Annelida; class Clitellata; order Crassiclitellata; family Lumbricidae; genus Lumbricus; species Lumbricus rubellus. Next base: position 24,421,377 of record OX243814.1, read on the forward strand.
AATTATTCTTTATGGATCGGCCGTCTTGTGCAAAGCAAGATTGGAAAAGCAAAATTCCAAAGCCATGTAAAACTATAAAAATGTTGAGTTTGCAGAATGCAGATCTATGAGACAGTTCATAGATATTGAAACAATTTTTGTGGGCAAAGTTATTCAATTAAGACTTTGCTGGTTTGGTCATGTGGGATAGAATGTCAGTTGATTGAATTCCACACTATGCTGCATGTGCAAGATTCATAGGAATGAGAGGCAATGGAAGACCAAGTCTGTTCTGGACAAACAATGCGCTGTGTAAGCAAATGCATGATAAAACTTGAACTCAACATGAGAGCATTAACTCCGTTAATGAAATTGACAAAAGATGGAAAGAGTGGTAACCATTAGTAACCGATGATGATCATGGCATTGGATCATTGATTCAACCAAGCCTTTGATGTTGTTCATTAACTTCCATTTTGTCATTTCCATCATGCTTAGGATGGATATGGAGACAATTTCCCCATTTCCCATTACCTTCATCCCAGTGTTGTTAACAAGACACAATTTCCAAGCATTGATCTTCTCCATTGTTCATCTTTCTAGCTCTTTGCTAACTAGCTCGTTGCTCTATCCTAACAAGGGCTTGGTGGTCCACCATGCCACTTTGATTGTATAGGAGAACCATGTAGGTGATATGGAGGGCTTCTGAACATCAGAGGCAGCAGTCCTAATACACGCTACTCGAACCACTTAAAACTCTGTTTTCTATGTGATGTTGTTTAGGCTTTCAGAGACGAATAAACGTCCCATTTTTCCTCGTGGAGCAAAGGTCAGGATCTGATAAGACCCCTGGATTTATAGATGGCCAGAACGTTTTAGCAGACCTACACCAATGATGGGTTGCAGACAATAATGGATGTGCTAGACAAAGCATCAGAGTAATAGGACATGAGGATAAATAGAAAGAAAGAAAATGTGACGAGATTTAGTAAATGTTAAGAAAAAAGAGATTGCCATTGACGGTGAACTAGGTATGTTGAATGATTATCGAAAACCCATTTTTTTCAAAAAATGATAATCGGTTTTTACTGTTTAGAATTTTAATGATAAGCAAATTCATTTTCAAAATCATTTTAGAAAATTATTAGAAGTGATTCATGAATGCATTTGTGGTAACTATAAGCTGAGACGTTGCCTTGAAAACAAACAAATGGAGAAGCTAAAGGCATTTGAAATGTGAATGATATGAAGATGACTGACCAAGGTTAGCTGTAGGATTGCATGCAAACACACAAGGAGATGTTGCAACAAAAGGGCAGGATAGAGGTCATTGGTCAACACAACAAAGGGAACAAATGAATTGGATTGGCCACACACTGAATATGGAAATTCACTCCTGAGGATGGTGCCTGAAGAAGGGGTTGCAGGGAAAACTTCCATCAAGGAAGACCAAGAAATATGATGCTGGTGTGTACGATACACAGAGGAAACAAATGAGGATGTAAATTGAGAAAAAAAAAATCCCAAATGTGGAAGAATGGCGCCATTCGGTTCCTTACCCTTTATTTAGAGCAGAACACTGAAGAAGAAGCAGAAGAAGTCAGTCATTAACTCCTTTTGTTGCCTCTAAGCATTCACTTTTGACATGTATCACAAGGAGCTTTGATCAAATGCTCGATTATCAATCTTATTGTTGGAATTTTTAATCCCAGCCGGGACTTAGGCATGATTGAAGGTTCTGCTTCACTTGAGCGCACTATAATAGAACACCGCATCTGCACAATGTGAGCACTGACCAATGTGACCATACATGTGTAATTTACCAGCCATAGTGAAGGTTTCATCATCGCGTGTTATCATGCATTCTCTTTCCTCACTGAGTCGTGATTGAACAGAACACTTAGGACTAGGATCGTACAACACACTTAAAACGGATCTTTTTTATCTTATCATAGAAGAGCGTGACTTGTAAATAAATGTCCTCATGCAATGTCAATTATTGTTGTTTGTTTGGTTTGTTTTGGTGAGGCATTTGAAGGGGACCCTGGGTAGAACAAATCATTGCATCCAACAATGCATTTGAGCTTATGGTCATTTTATGCCAAGGTTGCATTTAAGCATTATGACTTTGTTATACCAAGTACATGGCTAAGCTATACCAAGGCTGCATTTAAGCATATGACTGTTTTATTCCAAAGTTGAATGTGAGCATACGGCTATGTTATTCCAAGGTTGCATTTAAGCATATGACCATTTTATGCCAAGGGTGCATTTGAGTATATGATTGTGCTATACCAAGACTGCATTCGAGCCTATGTTTATGTTAGGCCTAAAAAAAAGTTGTGTTTCCGGTAACAGAGCTAAAAACAATTGGGTAGGTAGGTCGGAAAATATTTTTATTTTGGAAAATATTTTTATGCAGTGACTATCCGAAAAAAGTATATGCCGCTAGTCTTTTTTGCAACAATGGTACATGCTGCAACAAAGTACGTGTTCTAAGCAAGTATAAACTGCGTATTTCCAGACTGTCTGTACCTAAAACTGCTCTAGAAAACAGTCCTATTAATTTCATTTTGTTGACGTCTTTTCTGTTATGTCAATACAAATGTTTTTTTTTTTTTTTTAAAAACATTTTTTTTCTAATTTTTTTTTTTAGAAATTTTTTTTACAAAAATATTTGAGTCGCGGCAATAAAAGAGGGTCGGTCGGGTTACCGGAAACACAACAATTTTTTTAGGCCTTATACCAAAGTTTCATTTGAGCATATGGCTATTTTATGCTAAGGTTACACTTAAGTGCATGGCTTTGTTATACCAAGAGAATGCCTGTCACTGAAAGAAGAAAAAGAAAAGCAGGCCCTTAAGCAAGCCACAGAAGTCAGCAATATGTGTGTGAAGTGTTAAGTAGATGAATTACGGTCCAACCCATTGCTCCATTTTTACTGCTTATCTTGAAATAAACCAAATGATTGGTTCAATCTGTTTTTTGTATAATGTCAAATCATCGCTTTTAAAAATCTTATCTAAATGCCTCGAAGGCAGAGCTTCTTATCTATCCTGTCAAGTCGATTCTTTGATGCGTCTAAAAGTTCTTCTTACAGGTTGTTGACGGCTGAGGTCGATTTTGGTGCAACAAGATGAGAATATGTTTGAGGGTCAGGCCAAGGAGACTGCATTGTGGTATGGTGGGGTCAAGTGAATTGATGGTCCTAATGCTTCTCCCCTCACCCTGTTGGCACAGGTGCAGGATCAGAATGGGATAGTGTGAACAGTGTGTCGTTATCCATCTTAATAGATGAAATGCGGCAGGAAAGAGGGAAAGCATGGATACACATTTTTAAATTTTCCCCAAATGCACCCTATATAGTCTGCATTGCTTGCAATTTCCGTTTGATGAAATTGACAGTGTGTCTCTTTTATTAAAACATTTCTGTAAAAGGTAGTTCTGCGACTGTTATTGGTCATATCATGGTTTGAATTGGCTTATCTTGAACTTGAGGTTGGAGACAAGCAGCTTATAGCAAAAAAGTGTGGTGAATATTTCGCAGAACTAGGACCAATGTTGTCAGCAAATTTTTACCTAAGATGCAGTTAATTGCTTCACGATTTTCTCAATAGACCACTGATTTCACTCCCTCATTATTTTGTACTACCTGTTCCAGATGAAATTATTAATATTTGATTAGATGTCTTCACAGTATTACAGGGTCAATATTGATGGAATTAATCTGCGCATGGCTTTGTAATGAAAATTGCCCCTGTACATTTGTTGCAATAATCAGTTTAATTAAGTTTGCTTAATTTATTTGACCAACACCGTAATTGCTGCAAGGGCTTCACATTATCGGGTCATCCCATTAGGCCTAAGAAATCTTGCGAAATAGATTAACTTGCAAACTAGAAACTTATATCAATTTTCTATATTTCTCTTAATATGGCATATTGAAGAAAATCATGTCATTTGGCTAATTCATTCATTCGTTAATTAATTTCAGCAGCGCCTTTTCAAGAAGCGCTCCTGACTGTAGCTTGGAAAAATGTACAGTCTTGAGTTGAGCAAAAAAACTTCAGTAAGAGTCCTATAATTTTATTCGCCTGTTAGTGAGATAAATAAAATCTGTGAATTTCATCAAAAGATTGTTACTGGACAGTATTTTTAGTAAAAGGCTATTTCAATAATTCTGGGTATGATTTGTTGGCACTTCACTTAGATAGCACCATCAGTGAAGTTCTTAATCTCTGATCACTACAGGGACTCTTAATCTTTGTAATTTTATTGAAGTTTTTAATCTTAAATTAGCACAAATTGTGGAAAGACAACATTCTTTGATCTTAAACTATTGTTATATTATTGCTCAATATTTCGACATTTTTAAAATTGTCACTCAGTTGCTACATGCGGCTCCTGGTATTTTGAATGCTGGCTTTATGACAAGTTGATTGGTTTATTGCACATTTCGTGGTGTGAATGGACTTGCCTTGGTCCATATTAACTGCTGGCTATAAAATCAGACAAGCGAGCTGCTTGTAGCATAGCGTTTTCATCAGAACAATAAGATAAATCTTTCAAGTCAATGGCTTATCCTGTTTTTGCACATAGTAGGCTAGATTACAAGACCACCTGTTGCAAAGGTGTATTTTGTGTTCTCACGTCATAACGCATTTATTACCACAATCAGTGCTAAAAGTGTTAAAAAAAGTGCCTGGACGCCCCTTACCTTTCCAAAGGAATTGCCAGGATGCCCCTTACATTTTCAGGTGTCCTGGCCAAATAAGTGGCAGGACGGCATAGAGATTTGAAAATAAGTGCCAGGACAACACGTCCTGTCACACTTTAAGCCCTGACCACAATGTCACACGGAATGACTATAGGAGTTGCTTTCAGATGCATAAGTTTATCTATGTGATAGTTTCAAACTAGCAGCTGAATTGCATTTATTGCTTTCTCAGCTGATCTTGCGAGATGGTGAAGCATTAAAGTATAAAGTAAGGTTGGGATCACTTGTTGTGAAATGAACAAAACTGTCTCTGATGTGCAAATATGACAATGATCTGTAGACATAAAAATACTGAAGTAAATTAATGCCAAAGATGTCTGAACCATCGATGTCTATTGTAAAACGACACCTGGTATAACACAATATATTTTCCACCAATATAGAAAGTCAGCCTGCAAGAGTTTTAGTTATAAAACAAATCATTTAAAAAAACAAAAACGAAAACTTTTGAGAATTGTCAAAACTTGTCGGGGATTATCGGTTAATGTGCTGAATGACTATGGAGCTCAGCTTTCCATGGTTTATTCCAAGGTTCATTATTACATGCAAAATAATAAAGCGACATCATTGTTTATATTGCCGTTGATCTAGCAGTTATTGTGATTAGCCTTGCTTTCACTGCAATTGTGATCATGTAAAAATGCTGAGCCTCTTCAAGAGTGAGACACTTCAGAGATGCATTGCATCATCAATGTCACCAGCAGATAGGTTTCAATATTATTGCAATTAAAACCCTCCTGAAAGCTATGAAACAGTAGTTAAGTACCTACTCCCAAGAATTCCTGGAAATTCCTGTAGGTTAATTCAACTATGAAACTTCATTTCGCAGTAAAATTCTTGTAGGTTAATTCAACTATGAAACTTCATTTCCTAGTAAAATTCCCTTGGGTTAATTTAACTATGAAACTTCATTTCGCAGTAAAATTTCCTTGGGTTAATTCAACTATGAAACTTCGTCTCACAGTACTAGCCTGCAGCCATTATAGATGACTACACGTGGACTCGCTCGGCTTTGGTGCTTTTTTATAGTGACATGCTTTTAGAATGTGTCTGTTGATTGGCTGGCCAAGCCACTCATCCGGGTTTGTGGCTGCTTTATGTAACCGATGCATTAGCCATCGAAACTATCATCGATGCTCTCAGTACGGTGCTCGTTATTATTGCCAGGGTAGCTCACTGTTCGTCCGTTTTTTCTAGAATATGACTCTGTATTTCTCATTCACTGTGTGAGAAGCATGCTGGTGGGAATATAGGTGTGAATCTCTTTTGTCTTGGTTGCTGTACATATCCAACTAATGAGCAGAGATGTGATGAGGCAGTGTTATATTGTGATCTCAAATATAATGGTATTGAAAAATTATTCATTGAGAGGCTCCAAAAATTTTTGCAGGTAGAGACACAGATACATATCTACAACTCAGCATATATATATATATATATATATATATATATAGTTATGAATATAGAAAAATATATATGCTGACATGCATGCTGTAATGATCTTTCAAGTTTAAAAGCTATGGGAAATTAGCATCGATCCTATGCCAGATTCCTTTTGTATTCAGATTTGAATAATTTTATTATATGTGAGCAAAGGACATCCATAGCACATACATAAATGCATACAAAATGCATATATTCTTGCATGCATGTCTTTGGACATATTTACTTGCATATATGCATTATGCAATGAATGCATATAGGCATACATGCATACATACATACTTGCATATTAAATGTATATACATACATAAAGGCATACATACATACTTGCATACATGCATAAATACATGCATACAGACATACATACACACATACATACATACTTGTGTACACGCCTACAGCAGACATACATACATACATGTAACAAATGGATGTTTCCAAGTAAAATCTACATGTACATGTGCCAACAGGACTCAAGCGAGAAGGTTCTGGAAGTCAGGACTGTGTGGTTAAGTTAGGTGAAGGCCATCAGTAGAAGACTGAATGAGTGAACACAGAAGATTCAGTTAAATTATAATACTGACTGTGTGATACTAAATGAACAGAAGAGAAAGACAGGAGAGTATGTTCACATGAAAAAGAAAGACAGGAGAGTATGTTCACATGAAAAAGAAAGACAGGAGAGTATGTTCATATGAAAAAGAAAGACAGGAGAGTATGTTCACGTGAAAAAGAAAGACAGGAGAGTATGTTCATATGAAAAAGAAAGACAGGAGAGTATGTTCACGTGAAAAAGAAAGACAGGAGAGTATGTTCACGTGAAAAAGAAAGACAGGGGAGTATGTTCATGTGAAAAAGAAAGACAGGAGAGTATGTTCATATGAAAAAGAAAGACAGGAGAGTATGTTCATGTGAAAAAGAAAGACAGTAGAGTATGTTTATATGAAAAAGAAAGGCAGGAGAGTATGTTCACGTGAAAAAGAAAGACAGGAGAGTATGTTCATATGAAAAAGAAAGACAGGAGAGTATGTTCACGTGAAAAAGAAAGACAGGACAGTATGTTCATATGAAAAAGAAAGACAGGAGAGTATGTTCACGTGAAAAAGAAAGACAGGAGAGTATGTTCATATGAAAAAGAAAGACAGGAGAGTATGTTCACGTGAAAAAGAAAGACAGGAGAGTATGTTCATATGAAAAAGAAAGACAGGAGAGTATGTTCACGTGAAAAAGAAAGACAGGAGAGTATGTTCACGTGAAAAAGAAAGACAGGAGAGTATGTTCACGTGAAAAAGAAAGACAGACTACTGAGTTAGTTGGTGAAGAGCAGAAGTGAAATGCAATTTACAGTTGAGTTTTTATTGATGAAGTGTTTTGAACTGAAGAACCTGGTAAAGATCTCCGCAAACACCACGCGACCAATGCATACGTTCGTGGATACATTAATGGATCCATGGCTGTGGTGAGAAGTGATGGGTAGAATTAAGAGTTTAAAAAGGTGGTGAATGTATGGCTCTGCTGAAACGACGAATGAATGCAATGGTGTTATTGAAATAGCAGATGTGTGGTTTTCTCTCGGCGATAAATGTATGTATGCTTAAGTTGAGTTTAGACTTCTATGGCATGATGAGTGCTGAGTCTTTTTCCGCCATTGGTGAGCAGCGCATACACCACAACTGGTGCAGAGACATATCTCTTATGTTGTTGCAATTAGTGAATGCCTCAGTGAGTTTATCTTTTATCACCATGACAAAATCACTGCTAAGAACTTTCGTTACTGGTTTGGTGCCTGCCATTTGTATTCAGGTTTCTGAGACATACATGTAGGCCTAGATCTGCTTTCAGCAACTTATCCACATTTATCTGCTTTCAAATACTTCATGAGAAGGCTAGGAAAAGTCTGAACTACTTTACTCAAACAGGAGCAGTAGCTTAGGACAGGTGAATGATCTAATGCTGCAGAATGATAGCCATTGACAATTGAACAGAAATTTTATACTTGAGATTGGAAAACTTATACATGTAAACAGAAGCAAAGAATTTATATCTCAACAGAGAGAAAGAGACATAGCCAGAAATGCAAAGTTCAAGTTAGAATGTTGAAAGAACAGTTAAACTTTGAAAATGCCATATTTCAACCAAACTCACCATTTTGACCACGAGTGTATGTTTTCTTGCCTAGATTGCTCTTAGAGATTTGGGACCATCCCAAAAAGATGTCATGCAGCTAGGGAGGGTAAGGGTCACACATTTTGCAGAAGTGCATGAGTATGACAGTAAGGGCATTGTAATAGTACATTATCTATCTTAGTTCTCTATTGAAAGGAAACCATTGGATGTTTAATTGTTTATTCTTGACTAATAGTGGAACAGGATGGAGATCATGGGACATTCATGACTTCATAAAGGCTACCTAAAAGATTTGAGTTGTCGGACAAAAGGATTTTAATACTGGACTCACACAGGCTAGAACAGAATTATGCGAAACACGATTGCAATTCATTATTTGACTGGAGAGTTATCTGCTGTAGTGGATAGAGCTGACAGAGGTTGTGAAAAGCTGCGATGGATTGAAGATGGATTGAAGATCTTGATCATTAAAGGCATAGGCACATTAACAGATGTCCAAAGTGGGATTCTTTCTAAGAAGCAGGCTCCAATAACCATGGAGGAAGAGTTGGTAACCTGTGCAAAGCAATATCTCAATGCTCATAACAGCAATTGTTTGCATGGAAGAGAACAAAGCAAGAAGAGTGAATTGGATACATCTAATGTAAACAGGTTTCTCAAGTGCACGGGTGTCTTTCAATTAAAAATTGCAATATAAGCCAGAATGGAAGAAACGAGAGCGCACAACAGAGGCAATTCAGCTAAACAACTGTGCTTTGATTTTGAACAACAAAGCACGACATGGTTGAAGACTGCTTTCATAAGGTCAAAGTGGCATGAATAGTGACTCATTCGGAGTTGAATAGTGCGATACTGCGATACCATGCTGAAAAATCAATGCGTTGTATCTAATAGAATGAGACAAATGGTTATAATTGCGCATTTGATCAAAGCAAGAATCATCATCATGCTTGTGCATCTATTAACATCGATGCGGTTGCTTTGAAGTGTACACATAAATTACCTGTGATCAATTTGGCCTGCTGCTGCTGCTGCTGCTACTGCTGATGTACAGCAGAAGGTGAGCAAAATGCATGGACGCCTGCACATACGGGCAAGAGGGGCACTTGCCCCCCTGGGAAATTTGCATGTGTTCTTGTTATTACTACTTTTTTGTTTGTTACAAATTTCTGAAGCACTAAGGATACGAATTATACTACAACAAGTGAAACTGAGAAATTTACATTTAGAACCTCTCTTAATTTTTTGCTTTACATTATTCAAGCTCATGCTAAATATGTAACCCTGACCAATACGTTTTGTTCTCTTCTGCCAGATATCTGCGGGCAACATGGCAAATGGCAGGAAAAGGTATATGAATGAAGGATGGGTGAATGTGTCAGATGTGTAAACTGAAGTTGTGAAGGGACATGCGAAAACAGTGTGCGTGAGAATTTCACCAAATGATGGTGTAATTGGAGACTGGAGAAGTGGATGGTGGTAAAGGGTGATGTGGAATATGAATTATCGAAATATGAAGTGTGAGAAACACCAAGTGTTCATTATTGTTACCAAACACATAGGAAGGATAAAACAAATGAATTATATAGGAAATGTGGTAGCAGGTTTTACAAAGAATGGCATGCCAGCTGTCATACCTTCTATTGGCAATTCAGGAAACCCATCTGGCATGACAAAACACTTGTTGTAAATTATGGTGATTTTTCATTGCATGAACATTAGTTAGTAGTTGCTGATTATTGTATTTAGGCTGTCCGACAATAGAATTGACATTGGTTGGAAGTTTGCACATCAACTGGCTGCACTGAAACCCGAGGAAGCTTTACACAATAATTGGTGGAAAAGTCAGATGAAATAGTGGCAGATGGTTTTTCAGTTTTGTAATGTTGAAGCAACACTGGCAGGTATACGTTTCAAATATGTGAAGTAATTGTAATTGTAATCGAACATTTATATAGCGCCACTTCAAGAGAACTCCTCAGAGGCGCTCCAATTTATGTGTTATGATGAGAGACTGGAAACGACTTGAGAATGTGAGCAAATTCAGTAAAATAAAAATGATGGGAGATTGGGAGGCATGTGCAAACTACCAGACAAAGAATGCTGTGGTCTTATGTGCCAGGACAATAATTGTTACCTTCAAGATGATATTAGTAATTTCTTAGAAGAATGAAGACTGAATTTGAGGTGTTGTCAGATGAACAAACAGTATTCTACAACTGTGGCTAATTAGAGAGGAACAGCAGGCTCTCTACATGACATCGTGCTGATTGAGTGGTGTGTCTCACTTGAGGCTGTTGCTGGCCATGATAGACATGGTTTATATTTTCACATTATTAGCATCCCTGATGAATTCCACTGGGAATCAGAAGTAGATTGAGATTGGCCTGTTGTTATCGGAGAGGTGCTCAACAGGTTTGTGTGATTTTACTACAGGTGTTAAACATCATTTTCAGAGGGAGGCTTTTGATGGTTATGATTATGAATTTGAAGTATGAAGACAAAGAATTACAAACCTGTAATATACCATTGACATGGTGCTATTGGTGGGCTCAGAAGTAAAAGCCATGAGACCATCAGAGTGAATCATTTGAGGTCACATGCAGCTACTACTGATGAATATCGTTTCCTTCCGCTTGAATATGATGAATATGGACAAAACTAAGACTATGGTCATAAACAGATTTGGCTGGTATCACATGTGACATGTGACATCAAGGTGCAAGATATAGATTAGAGATTGGATCAGGTTATCAGGTTAAAATAATTCAATATCCTGGATCACTTATAACCGAGAACAATGAGTGTAGTAAAGATATATAAAAAAAGTCCCATCCCGTTCCGTGAGGAACACAGGGAGGCGCTCATCTCCTTTTCCATAGTCCTGAGCCAGCAATGGACGAATCCCAAGGTCCTGGACACGGGGCCAGTGTATCGCAGGACTTGCTGTTTACTTCCCAGCTTACGCCGGTACCAAATTATACTGCTTGGTGACAGAGGCACGTGTGCGTAAACAACTTGCCCAAGGTCGTTACCCGGATTCGAACCCGCAACCTTCCGCTCTGTGAGCGGACGCGTTACCGGTCCGCCACCAGGTCGCACTGATATATACATATATATATATATATATACTAGCTGTACCCAGCCACGCGTTGCTGTGGCAGAAAAGACCTCCCCCTCCCCCCTTCTTCTCCCCCTCCCCCTCCCCTCCCCCTCCTCCTCCCCCTCCCTCTCCCCTTCCCCCTCCCCCTCTCCTCCGCCTCCCTCTCCCCTCCCCTCCCCCTCCCCCTCCCTACCATCTTCGTCCCGCTCCCTCCGCTCCTTCCATTGCTGACATCGGATAGAGTCGAATAATGATTAAAAGCCGCTTCGCTTATGACGTCACAGCACTCGTCCCGCTCCCTCCGCTCCTTCCATTGCTGACATCGGATAGAGTCGAATGATTAAAGGCCGCTTCGCTTATGACGTCACAGCACGGGAGGTCATTCATGTTTCGTCTGCTGTGTTTGGGAAGGCGTTTATGAAATCTGGCAGCCGTGGTGTTTTGTTGATTTTGCAAATGGCGGTCGAACGGATTGCAAAGTTCACTTTTTGTGGAAAAGGTTGCGTTTTTTCGGGAAAAAAGCATAATTTATCACTGTTCTATTGGAATGGAAGGTGTTGTAAAAGTTTCATAACAATCGGTGTGTCACTTTCGGTGTGATCATGTTCCGAACTATTGGAAAGTTTCATTTTTATTTATATAGATATATAATTATATATATTCAGTCAAGAGTAATGAAGGGACATTGTAACGGGCAGCACTGCAACACTCATGAAAAGCCAACGCATCTTGCTTACAACAAAAGATGCGACTTGAAGACTTTCTTATTTCCTCAGCAGTGCTGTCGTGCCGAGTCTGTATAGCTACTGCTGTAAGAGGCGCATTATAAATTCTCTCATATAAAACCTACGACTTGCAAGGCCAGTTGCATAGCCAATGAGAATGCATGACTGTCGGAGCTTAACAATAAGGAAGGATGGAAAGAATCTAGGAGTCTGTATGGCTAGTACTGTAAGAGGTGCTTTATAAATTCTCTTGTATGATACATACGACTTGCGAGGCCAGTTGCATGGCCAATAAGGTTGCGTGACTGTTGGGACTGAACCATTAGGAAGGATGGAAAGAATCAACGCATGAAATGAAGTATCTGTAGCAGATTTGCAGGATATCATGGACTGTGAGAAAGATGAATGAAAGGTAGCTGTTGGAATATTCTGCTGAAATGGATGGAGAGTGAGAAATTTACTCGGATTAATAGAGCCGAGGTGAAAGCTGTCCTATTTTGCGCATGTGCTGCAGAAGATTGAAGATTATCTGGACGAGATTTTCCAAAGCCGGATAAAGAGTTCAAGGACGATTTAAATGAGATGGATTGATTGGAGATGCGGATTATCTTTCGACCAGTTATTGAAAGAGACAGGAAATAAATATAGGTGGATGGAGTAGATTCGTTGTCCACAATGAGACCAATCGATGTTTCAGGACAAGACAAGATGAGACGAGAATATCTAGTTGTGCCGTGATAAGTTATTTGGCAATTTGAATAGTATTTAAAATGGTAAATTCGATTTAGGTTTTGCTGTATGTAACTGAATGTTGATTGTGATTAGGATTTATGTTTATTCAGAATATCATAATAGGGCCTATGTATGACATTGTATGTATCAATCACGCGCCTGCACTTTCATCGTGATTGTTTGAATGCTGCATTCACAAATTAGATTTGGAGGAGTTGCTCATCAAGCACATTTGGATTTCATAATCATACTGATAAACATGGGCTTCAACAGTTGAGATGCATTTGATGAGATCAGCCATATCTACAGGGCGTAAAGCAATGGCCAAAGAACTTAAGCCCTTTAGAACAGCTAACGGAACTCCTATGGATCTGAGTGGTGGATAAAAAAGCAACGGTCATGGTCCGTACATCTTGGAAAGAAGTTGTCACTGCAAAGAATGATGAGCAGCTCGATATGATATACTTGTGCTACAAGATGTCAGAATGAAAAATGTGCTCACATCTCCCCGGAGTGCAAGCTGCGTGAGGCACAGATTTCATATTGAAAATAGTTCTGCGATTAACTGTCTCGGTGGAATATGGTCTTTCCCGATACGGATTCATTTTTGGCAGAAGGCTGGAGCACTGTAATTATTTCAACAGCTGCTGCTGACCATGACAAATTACTGCAATTAATACGGTGTGCTCAGCGAAAAGCAATTATGTTGTGAAGTGTTTTGAGAGTCAAATAATTTATAGTTTGTTTGATTGGTGAAGACACTGATGAACATCTGAAGTTATTTTTATGAAACAAACTTATTAACTGCCATGATGGTGAGCAGTTTGCAATAAATACAGTTTGTTTTAGAATATATAATTCATTCATTTAGTTATTCAAGTATTTATATAGCGTCTCTTCAAGAAAACTACTCAGAATAATATTTAAAGTATATATCTTGTGTAGTGAGATATAAACCTCCATTCATTGGCATCTGGATTATCCATTTGATCACTCTTTGGACAGTACCTCTGACTTGATGCAGAGCTAGGATTGTGGACTGTCCATAGCAAAATTCAAAAGGTGCTTTTGATTATGATTAGTGGCTTTTGAAGTATAATATGCTTATATTTTCTGTTGATGTAAGTGTAGGTGACAGTTAGTGGAACAATGCTATGGCAGGTCATTTGCAATGTTCAAGATGAGAAATGGAATTTTCATCTTGAAGGAGGGAGACATGTCAAACATCGGTTTCGCAAAATCATGCACACATGCACGCACGCACAGTGCACGCACACGCACTCACAGATATAAATTATATATGTCAATGTATGTATGTGCACTTGTTATAGCGCCCCTTCCAGTTCTCTCTACTCAGAGGCGCTCCCGATGCAGAGCGAACACTGCATCGGAGTTTCACGCCGAAGCGCTGAGCAATTGTAAGTGAAGGACTTGCCCAAGGTCCTTACGCGGGGAGGTGGATTCGAACCTCGAACCTTCCGGCTCCAAGGCAACGACGCCACCACTAGACCACCGTGCCCCACCGCCAATACGTATGAATAGGGCTTAAGAAGGAAGATTTATATCGAATGCATGAAGGAATGATTAAGGTGAAGGAGTTCTGTAAATAGAAAACTGATTGCATCGAAGACTGATTCAATTACAGGAAGCGACTAAATAAGCAGAGGAGAAAATTGAGAGAATAGAATCGTGTGAGAAGACGGACAAATGAGGTCGTTGGTAAAAATTTCAGTTCATCTGAACTCACCACACACAGACTCATAGTGCAGTGTGCAGCTGAGATTTTGACTGTATTGAAATGTTCAATGGAGAACTTGTACTTAACATACACATACGTGCAATCAATCGATCAATCAATCAATCAATGAAGCAATCAGTCAATCAATCGATCGATTGATCGATCAATCAATCGATCAATCAATGAAGCAATCAGCCAATCAATCGATCAGTCTGGTGTTCGTACATCTCAGGTCTGTACAGTAGACATGGTTGAAGACATTCTTAGGTATTATATTCCATTTTATGAGCTGCTTTTTGTACCTGATTGTACGGTGTATTTCAGTTTTTGTTACCATTAATGAATACGATAATAATCAATATTCTTTTATTGAAAAAAAACTCGAACTGACATGGCCAAAGACTTCATGCACTCGTAAAAAACTTTGGCATGCCACTGAATATTTCAGAACCCATCTGGGCCTTGTGTGGGTCCCATAGGGGAATAGTGGTTCCACGTGGGACTCATGTAGCATGCTGACAGGAAAGATGCTGGATTATTCTAATGAAGAATTGGCAACTGCTGCTGCATAACTCAACAGACTGTCTTCCTGGTCTGCTTGACTTCATATAGATGTCCATTGTCCAGATTCGTATTGTGTTGACCATCTCGGAGTTGAATCCAATAAACATCGGGTAGAGTTTGCCATGTTACTACTGTACCGTCTGGTTGTTCTGGTGTTCGTCTCTGTGACTATGTTTCCTTGAATTGTCTTTGCTTCGACTGTTTTCACTGATGTCTTGTGTAACTGGCTTTTGTTTGCATCCTAGTCACAACTGGTGATGATGGTGCATCTCAGGTTTATACAATTTAATTGTTGCACTCAATTGGCATCTTATTTTCTTGACGATCTGTGCTGCAGTTGATGCAGTTTTGTCTCTCGCGTGAATTTATGAGAATCCATCGAAAAACAGATAGCTATGCATCGAAGTGGATTATCTGCTCTCTGGTTTTATGGAAAGCTACATGGATATTTTCATATGTATATTAAAACAGCCTTGCATTAGACATTGTTGGACTTTCTTATGAGCGCAGCATGACTCGTATTGTGGTTTGAAAGCAGATGGAAGTTTCGTGAACCCCTTAAAAACCGTTGTTTGGTGGATATTCTTTAAGTCCATGTCATTCTGCTTTGAGTATGAAATCCCAGGTGGTTTCTATTACATATTCAATTATTCATTCATTCATTCATTCATTTATTCATTTTAAAGATTTATATAGCACCCCTTCAAGGTTACTTCTCAGGAGCACTCCCGACCCAACCTTGGCTGAACATCACTGTTTTAAAGCTGCATATGATTGCATTGTGTCGGGACCAGTGGATGTGCTAGAATAGATTAATAAGATTTGGTTGGCATTGCAATGTCTTTGACTTGTCTCCAAAGGCTGATGTATAAAACAGCTTATGAAGAAACAATGTTCTCGTGAAAATGCGACCGAACGAACCCACTAGAGCCGGCTGGGCCATTGCTTCGATTTATTGGTGATGATATGTCGGCTTTTATGCGTCTCTGCACTGTCCTCAAGTGTTTCTCTTCCCCGTTAGATGCTGTCCTTTGAATGAGATTCCGACGCCTGGGTTGCATAATTCCTCCAAAAATCTTTATTTTTCCACGAAGTCATTTAGCCGTAATAGACTGTCCATCACTATTTAAATACATCATGTTTAAAATGCATTACCACAGGGAAGCATTAGCACACCGACCGGTCAGATTGGGTTCTTGGAATTCACATATATGAGCACTTATCCTCTCTCGTGCAAGGATGGGTTGAGATGGGGCAGAATGTCCTTTTTCTGTTTTCACCTCTCCCAATGCAAACATTTTTATTGACCCCACAAAATTTTAGCACACTTACTTTGCCGATGTTTTGTTGAATCTCCCAATCATTTGAATCTCACTGTGTGATGAATTTGAGAATGAGTTTTGAGACTGGATTTCTGTCGTTTTGCTTTTACATATATGTGTTTTATTTAAACCCTGAAGTTATCCTTGACTGAGACAGATAGAGCTGTTTATAAAGGTTGAACAAAGCTCCGGCAAAACCATATTTTATAGAAAACATTTTGAAGACTTATTTTCTGTCAACACGGCTTTTAGTAGCAAATTACTCTGTCTTACCTTAAATTGTTAATGCACTGTTTTGTGTATATATATAATTAGTTATCTTCTTTTTCCTTCCTGCTTTCTTTCCTGCCACTGTTCCTACTTCTCTCTGTTTCATTCACTCTTCCTGTCTCATTGTCCTCTTGTTGACAAGGTTACCTTGTCTTTAAGAAAGGTAAAGACGCATACAAACAATCTGAGGCAAACAGGCGTTGTGTTCTGTGCGTCTTTAATCGGATGACTGTACAGAAAAAATTAAACCAGTTCAATGCTCTCAATGATCATCACTTGCCACGTCTCGTGATGCTGTTCAAAGACGTAACTCTAATTTATTCTTCTCACGACTTCTTTATCTAATTACCCACCGCAGCAGACTCAACCGCAGACTCCGCTTCTTCTGCAGTGATCATGTTTTATTTCTCAGGAGACGTAGACATCCCAGTAAGACTGTGTCTCTAGTCATTTGATCTAAAGCTCGTCCAGGTTCGCTTCCTGCACAGTCTATGGTGGCTGTGAGACTTTTTATTAAGTTACCTCCATCGACCAACACTTTGTGTCTGCGCTGAATAAATAAAGGGTGTAAAAAGGCTTTGAAGTCTCTTCTGTCGCATCTTGTACTGTTGCAAAACTTTAGTGTGATGATAAGATGAATCTTATAAATGATTACGATGATGATGATGCTTATGAAGTTGATTATGTGGTCTTTGTCTCTTTCTTGGTCTTGAGAACCTATTGTCTTAGCGTCAGTCTCAGTCTCAAAATCATTAATTGATTTTTTTAAACTCCTGAAGTCAAAGTCTCACGCAGAACTATCTGTGCCAATCTGAACAGTTTATTTAATATCTGGTCCCAGTAACACCAAAGAGAGTAATTGCTTCTCGGTGATGCTGCGGTTAAGCATCTTGCATTCATAAAAGATAATGATATTTCAGAAAAGCTGGGATACTGATAGGTTAATGTTCATTTTTTCATTTAATCTGCTTACTCTGTGAAATAAATTCCGAAGGCAGCCTCAGTCTTTTACTCTGGGTGTTGGCAAACAGAGGCTAAGAAGGGTGGATCGAAAGCAGAAAAAGTCTCATATTGGACCAGGTCCAGGGAATTCTTGGTTGGTGAAGATATCTTGAAGAGGTACTATTCAGATGTTCGATTGCATTACATTACATTCTCTGCATATGATGTAATGTTATTTGTTTCAATTGTCTTGTTCATTGTATTTGCATGAACTGATATTTACATCTGCTGTCGTGAATTGATGTCTTGTCCATTTGTATGTCATGCAATGATATATTCGTTCATTTGTATGTCACGCATTGATATATTTGTCAATATACTGTGTCATGCGTTGATATATTCGTCCACTTGTATGTCATGCATTGATATATTTGTCAATATACTGTGTCATGCATTGATATATTCGTCCATTTGTATGTCACACATTGATATATTTGTCAATATACTGTGTCATGCGTTGATATATTCGTCCATTTGTATGTCACACATTGATATATTTGTCAATTTACTGTGCCATGCGTTGATGTATTCATGCATTTGTATTTTATTAGCTGAAATCGGTCTGTTGGTCATGCATTAGTATTTTTGAGTGGTTGTCATTATCGGTATATTCGGCTGTTGTTGTCGTTAATGTCTGCTTGTTTTTTCCTCCAGGTTTATGATGGTGCTGGTCTGTCTCATATTCAGTGTTTTATCCACCATCGAACAGTATGCAAATTTTGCCAACAGAACGTTATTCTGGATGGTGAGTGTCTGTTGTCACATGTTATGACGGAAACCCCTGCAGAACGTGAAACGGTACCTGCAGTAATTTAATTCCAGGAACAGACATTCTCGTGTAACTGCGATCCACGAAGCACTAGCGGCGCTGGCATCACTTACCGGATCATAATTAACTGTATATTGCATTTCGCACATTATGGATCATTATGTCGCATTACATAACATTTTAATGTCAAAGCAAAATGAGTTATAACCTTTTTGTGAATTAGAGGTAAAGAAAGGTTTTCTGAAAAATTAAGTTTTAGGTATAGCTGGTTGCTGTTAGTGAGGCAGGGTCTTTTTTCCTGCTGTTTCATGTGTTGGACTTGTCCAAAAGTGACATCCTAAAGCAGAATAATATTAAGGTTAGAATAGTTGTTGTGTTGCGTCTTGCTTTTGGGTTGATGTGCCTTGTGCAATGTGTGTCTGGAATGTTTGACTGTAAGAATGTTGATTTATGAAGTGTGTAGTAGTTGCTGGGCCACATCAGCTGCCAATCAGATAGTAGTCAGATCGAGTCTAAAAGAGTAAGGATTCCGGAGTCCTTCTTTATGGTCTTCCGTAGAAGTATCAAACCGTTGGTCTAGGATTTTGATTAGTTCTTTCATTCATCCCCTCAGTAAAGTAGTTATATAGCACCTCTTCAAGGAAACTACTCAGAGGTGCTCGTTGAAGTGAAGATAGAATTTATTGTTATGAAAACACCGTGCAACAATTTAAATGTTTGGTTCCAAATTACTGGTAGCACTCATTTAATGGCTTGATAGCAATGAAGGACTGACTTTAACGGTCCAAAGCTGAGCATGAAAGAGGACCAGTTATTTACTTGCACTATTTGATATCTGTAGCTCACCAGCAGTAATAGTGTAGAAATCCTGGAATATCTTTTTACCCTAGCAGCAATTTTAAAAACAACCCAGAGATTGTTGACAGTTGAGCATGCCAACAACTGGACTTATTGCGCACCTCATTACTGGCAACATGTACAGTAGCATATGATGTAAACAGCACAAGCATGGTTACTGCTTGAGCCGTGACTGTACATGACATGTCCACTGTCCACCCATCTAGTGCTTAGTCAGCCCACCTTAATATAGGGTCAGCAGATGAGAGTCAACACAAATTGACAGGTAAAAAGGTTTCCGCTGTTTCATTGCTGGCTTTCAGGAGATCGTTTTGGTCGTCTTCTTTGGAGTGGAGTACATAGTTCGGCTGTGGTCAGCGGGATGTCGCAGCAAGTATATGTCGTTACAGGGAAGACTTCGCTTTGCCAGAAAACCCATTTCCATTATTGGTAAGCGGCAGCTGCATATTTTATAATGTACTCTAGTCTATGGTATGACTTGGTAATTTCTATGGCCTACCACACAGAAGACAACATGATTGGGGACTGATTGGACTGATTTTAAATGACCCACTTAAGGTTGCTAAATTTCTTCAATGCGTGTAAAAATGAAGCAAAAGAACAAGTCACTGGCCAACTTGCATAGATATTTGTTTGTAGATTTGACAATGCGAGCATAAAAATCAAGTTCCCATGACACTTTTATTTATGCTTATTCAGTAATGAATATTGATACAGTTTGCAACTTTCTATACATTTTAAGCATTTTAAGTGTACTGGTGTCACCCTTGGCTGCAAGAATAAGTTAACACATCATGGTACTATGTCCCCAAGCTAGGTACTTAAAACATTACACTGTTTAATGCAGCACACGAAAAGCTGCATTTTTACACTAGATATTGACATTTCCAGTTACGCACCGCATCGTAAGACATGCTCTTGATGACCTCGCAATAATGAATCGAATCTACCCTGGTATATCTTTTTGAAGAAAAATTGCAAGTGTGCATGTTTCATGTTTTGATAGCAGGAATAGTGTAGATCTTGCAAAGCACATAATACTTTCGAGTTTTGATGCTGAATCTGCAGTTCAAATTTTTAAAGAGAAAAATTGATATTACCGGCAATGAACATTGGAATGCTTTTATATTAAATACTAGCTGTACCCGGCCACGCGTTGCTGTGGCAGAAAAGACTCTCCCCTCCCCCTTCCCCTCCCCCTCCCCCTCCCCTCCCCTCTCGCTCCCTCCGCTCCTTTCCTCCCTCAACCAAGAATGTTGAAAGGCCGCAAAATTACTATGCGAATCGCTTATGACGTCACGGCACGCGACCTCATTCATGTTTAGTCACTGTCAAGGCGTTTCTGAAATCTGGCAACGTGTATTTGCAAATGGCGGTCGAGCGGAATGCAAACTTCACTTTTTGTGGAAAATATTGCGTTTTTCGGATAAAAAGAAAAATGGACACTCTCTTATAGGAATGGAAGGTTTTGTGAAATTTTCAAAACAATCTGTGCGGTACGTTTCGAGAACACTTTGCACAAACTATTGCAAAGTTTCATTTTTATATATATAGATTTTTATGAATGTCCAAATTTATGTGGACTGGAATAAGGACTGTGAAAAACTTAAGTTTCAGTTCAAAAACAAGCATTATTAAGAGTGCAATGAACGGGGAAAAAATTCTTTTTTATAAAAACTTGATTAAAATTGCAAATTGAATTGTTTTTACAAATAAATAAAACACCTGAAGAGCAGTGTTAAGTGGAGTGCTAAATTGACCAATTTACTATGACTATTGGGTTAATATTGTGCTTACAAGAATTATATTTAAATGAGCCACTGTGTTGCGCCAGGAAAAATTTTTAATTTCAGGGCTCTTTTTCTCTGAACATGTTAATGTGACAAATATATGTTACATGGAGGACTTTTTGAAAATATAGAAATCTATACAACAAATAAAGGTCTACATGTAAAATTGAGACACAGACACAACCTACCAAAGAGTGGAGGGTTGATTGGTGAAGTTCCTTTTCAGTGCAATAATCAGCATTTGATTCTGTATTAACCATTTAATCAATTATATGTCATTTTTTAAAAAGATCTTTCAGGTGATAATTAGCTCAACTAAAAATGGGAGACCACAGCTTGCATTAGAATCTTATGATCTGTAGGCTATGTCCTTAAAAAGCAGATGCATTTGATGGCACGAAAGGAAACCATCCAATTAGATCACTGTCAGGTGATTATTAGCTCAACTAAAACTGGTGGATGATACTTGACATAGAATCCTGTGAGCTGCAGGCTATGTTGCTAAACTTGTCACTTACAATTAGATAGATGCTGTCGTCAATATCTCTATACAATGTAAAGTCTTCCAGTGCAGTGACTTCTGAAGGTACAGGTGCAGAACATGATACCTTGTGATTGAAGTCCTCATCTCACACAAAACCTCAGAGGCTTTGCCCAGTTTTTCTGCAGTTTGTAACTTTGTAAGGCCCTAATTTTTAGATCACACAAGCCTTTGTTAAAGTGGGCGATTGGTACTAAGGAGCCTGTGTGTTTTTATGCTTTGATGGAATTGTAGACCAACTTCTTGCAGTGCAGTGTAGCAGCTTCCACCTATTCCAGTGTTGTGCAGAGTTTGTTCTGGTAAATTTATTTCCAATGGCTTTGCTAATTCGATTTTAAAAATTCAGTTATTTTATTCTCTAAATCTATTTAGAACCGTATCTTTCCGTGATCTTTCTCACCAATGACTGACATACAGTCTAGCAGAAAGCCATATGAACAATAAATTTTTATATACAGATCCTAATTCATATGAATGCTGCATCCAGTATTACAAGAGCCATGACTTCAAAAACTATAATCTATTATTTGCTTATTCAATACTATGCAAAACTGTACTCAGACATCAGTCACATTTAATGACAAGTATAAGGACTATTGCAGCAGGACTTAACTGTATTCATGACAACAGTTCCAGTACCACTTGTCTACCAGTCAGACTCCACTTCAGTTTCTAGTTACCAGACTAATGCAGGTCCAGTGCTGTGTACATTGACAGCACCTTGCAATTCACTGAGCACCATCAAATGACGAATTTCAAAACTATAATGTGCCTTACAGTCCACATGCAGAAATGAACCTTAAAAGTTTTGTGAATTTTTTAAAGATAGAACCTTACTTTTTAGGCTATGACTTCAGAAACTATCATCTTTCATTTGTTTATTCAAAACTATGCAAAACTGTATTCAGGCATTCAAATATATGTATTCAAGATCACTTCAGATTGTGTATATCTACACACACATGTACACGCACAACTACACATACACATCACACTCATGGCCTGAGGAGCCAGACCATGTTCTGAATTCGATTTCTAGCCATAGTTTACTATCTGCCGCAAAGATTCTGTGTCCATCTCATAATATATGAAATGCTTTATAAATATGCTAAATTCATTTTTACAGGCACTTGTTGTATAAATATTATGGCTGGGGCATCATGGCTTACAATGCATGTTAAGTCTATGGTCGGTACTGCAGCAGATAAATGGATCCAGAGTTTAATAACATCTTGTGGCATTTGGCATAGACATTACAGTTTATGACTGCCATTTGAGTAATCCAGACTTTCACATAAGTCACTCTAGGTGTAGAAGCCAGAACAAGAAATTGGTTCATTCCGGTTGTTTTGGCAAACACAATACTAAGGTGTATGAATATTTTTCTTTGCTGTTTCAAAATGTAGGCCTTTGCCGAAAGAATTTAAAATAGTTAAATTGCCTAGGGCTGATGAGAGAAGTTCCAAGCCAAGGCAGAGCAGTCATGAGCCCCTAAACTATCTTAAGGCTTTGTAGGAAAATTTTTTTGAAACAAATTGAAATAATAAAAGTGCGATTTTATTTATCTATGTACAATTATGTTTTTTTCAGTTGTTAATTTAAAGTTTAAACTGATTGTAGTTAGTTCTCTGTGACTGACAGTTTTGGAAGTCTTTTCTTAGGTTTTGGCAAGTTGATCTTTTTTTGCTAGCCATAATTCCATAAAGTCTGATGGGATCAAGGACGATGACCCGCTTAACTGGACGCTCATCATTCCCTAGTGATGTAACAGAATAAAGTTCCTGATGCATTTTGCAATACATAACTGAATTTACCTTTCTGTTGATTCTGGCCGATATGGCTAAGATCTGAAATTGGTTGGTGATTGTGCTTTCAAATCATATATAAGGTCTACAACTTATGAGAACCACGGGAGACTGAATTTTAAAAATTGCTTGTTGAAAACTATATTTAATGTAGCCTTGCAAAACTATATGGTAATTAGTTTGTTCCATTTTAGTTTAGAACAAAAATTAGTGATGTCAGTTCCTTGAAATCAATTAACTTTTTTAGCTAATCTAAGGTGACTCACAGTCACATGGTATCATATTTCTTTACTTTGCTGCTTTGTTATTAATCTACTGTATAGCATGTAGTGATGCACTGTATCAATAATATTGGCTGCAATACTGAGTTGGGCAATAGTCTGAACTATAACTGCTAGCCTAATATTTTTTCAAAGCATCAATTGTTTATAAACATCGATCAGTACAGACCACATGCGTTGAAGACATAATCAGACTCCCTTACTGACAATATCAGGAATGGTATATGGTTCAAGGACATCTTACAGTGCAAGTGATTATATATTATATATATATATATATATATATATATATATATATATATGATGATTGATGATGATATCCCGTCTACGGGGATGAAGTGTTAGCGCCTTCATTTTCAAGGCCTCGGCATATGAGGGCGGTGGCCAATCCTCTCCCTCGCCGTCTCATCATCCACTGACCGTGAGGTCAGTGTACTCATCGTAGCTGAGTCGGCTAGGGGGTGCTTGTGGAACAGAAATCTCGTTGCAAATTTCTGCCCCGGCGGGGATTTGAACCCCCGACCTTTCGGTCGACAGTCCAGCGCGCTAACCGCTGTACTATCGAGCACCCCCTATATATATACAGGGTGGGCCAATAGGAATGCAACAACTTTGACGCCTTATAAATTTAACAATTTGTATCTGAGCATCTTGAACTATGTATCAGATTGAACACAATTATCCATTTTATCATTATGCAAAATATCTAAGAGATGCTTTTACGCCTTTTTGAGATAATGCTATTAATGTTCGATGTCCCTTTTTTGCCATGAAATTGCAAGAAAAAAACAAAAGTCAAACTGAATATGTCAACGACTCAATTCTAAACAATCACTAGTTCTAACAATTAATAACAATTCATATCTTGAGTGAATTTATCATAAGTCAAACAAATATTCAATATGTCCACCACGTGCTTTAATGACAGCATGGACACGAGACGACCATTGATCAATGGCTGAGGCCACCAGTGCTCGGGTTATTTCAGCCCAGCAGTAAACAATCAATTTTTTCAAATGTTCAACGTCACGTATCGGTTCACGATAGACCAGTTGCTGAAGACAACCCCAGATCGAATAATCAACCGCGTTTAAATCCGGATTATTCGGTGGCCAGTTCTCCGGTTCAATAAACTCTGGTACGTTAGCGTTCAGATAGGTAACCGTATGACGTGAACGATGCGCCGGCGGGAGAACGTTTGCGACCACAGTTGCGGCTGTTAGACGTTCCCGTGGCAACAATTTGTTTAATCAATCTATGTAGAGCATATTTATTCCATTTTCTAGAAGGGAATTCTACCAACATCTGATGTGCATTGAATTCTTTTTCTACTCTTAAGATTCTGATTAAAATTCTATCCTCTTCCGTGAGCGGCGCCATGATGTTCATTATTTACATTCAAAATTGAGAGGTGTGCGCCGCACCAAAATGTTTATTTAAACGGTGCCGTATATCAGCGCAAGATTTGACACAGTAGTAGACTGGATAATTACCTTCAATTTAGTATATTAATCACGATGTTCGAATAAAAATTGTTCAAGTTATAAGGCGTCAAAGTTGTTGCATTCCTATTGGCCCACCCTGTATATATATATATATATAAAGGTTTAGCCAGCTGAACTTTTAATTTGAATTTTCATCTGGTTTTTTAAACAATTGATTGCAGTTCAGACTGTCGTACATTGTTCCTAGTTTTATCTCTTTTGTATTTGTGTTTTTTTCTTGATTCAGACTTCATAGTCGTCGTTGCTTCAATTATTGTTTTGTCCATTGGATCAAATGGACAAATTTTTGCAACATCTGCAATTCGGTAATATTCTGATTACTTCTTAATATAGTTGACATAACTAAACTTGTGTAGTGTACACAAAGGAGGAGGATCAGGGAGACAAGAGCATGGAGTTAAAGAGGAATTGAAATGGGAGACAAGGAGGAGGGCGAGTTTGTTGATATGCAGCTTCAAGTAGCAGCTGTGGGTGTTAAGTATTCACAACTTCATTTTCTTAGTGTCATTATTATGTCTGATGTCGCTGGCCAGCTGGCTGATCCATCCTGCTGTTGGCATTTTACTGTCTTGCAGGCAGTTCATTTTTTATAGCCATGTTCACCTTAGCACGTTGTTGCAGCTCATATTCACTGTGCTCCAGTGTGGTTTTAATTGCCCTTGGAATTGGAAGCGTTTGTTTTATTATTGTGCCTTTTCAAGAAAACTCATCTAAGATGACCCCGATCTGAGTCCTATTCAAGTGAATGAACAATCGTAATCTCAGTTGCAATCGTATTCATACATTCAAAATTGCTATTTTTTTTAGAAGACGTCATTGCTGCTAGTTGCTGACTAGGCCTGACTTAGTTTGCTACTAGTGATAATGTAGATTTAGATGTCTGAGCCCACTAATCAGCAAATAGCATTTGTCGGTCTTTGAGAGCTGTATGAGCTTCATTGTTGCTACTTAGAGGAAATTGACAACGTGGCAGTCATCATGATTCGTACGCTGTGAAAAGTTTAGGTTGTCAAAATCCATTAGGTTTGTTGTCAGAGACTTTTAGTCTTCGGCATCACAAAATGCTAATGATTTGCGA
The DNA here is from genome assembly GCA_945859605.1 of Lumbricus rubellus. NCBI lineage: Eukaryota > Metazoa > Annelida > Clitellata > Crassiclitellata > Lumbricidae > Lumbricus > Lumbricus rubellus. The sequence goes on from OX243814.1 coordinate 24,447,786, forward strand.
GAAGCGGGATGATGATGTGGCATGCGAGACTCTGCTCCATTGTTGTTTATCTTCAGCAATGCAGGTACTATTTATTTAATTAATTAATTAATTAATTACTTTTAAGCAGGTATGTTTTATGTTGTTCTAAAATTAGACTAATAGTTCTTGTCAAAATAAAGTTTAAACAAAGCACGTAGAATGTACGCATAAACAATGAAATGATCTTTGCTGCCATTACAATGGAACTTTTGTTGTTGAGTTCAATTTGAACAATTGGTTTTAGGTTGATTTTGAACATGTTGCCTGATTGTTTTGGTATTTAACAAATTAATTCATGGTTTTGGATGATTGGAATGTATATGAATACGTATAATGGAAATAATGCCGAAATACTTTCTCATACCTAAAGTGGTCTGATAGTTATTATAGCCTTAGGCAGTTTGATACATAACGGTATATCAGTTTGAAAGTAACATTTAGTGCATTCATTGACAATGATGTACAGTGTTCAATTTGAAATACCCACTGTAATTTATATTGTATCGTGGCTTAATATGTCTAGGTCTGTTTTTACTTTTGCTTTAACAAAGAAATATTATGTGGACTTGCAGGTGGCATTGACCTTATGGTTTCATGCAAATAAGACTTTCCAAGGCGTTGACGGCAAGTTTCCTGGTGTTAACCAATCAAAGACAAGTCGTAAATCAGTCACATTATGGAGACATTTGTGCAGCAGAATCGAAATGGGTTCATCACCTCAACCACAAAGAAGCTGATGCGACATTGTTGTCGTGCCCACAGAAGACTACCAACTAAACATGCCCTTGATGATATTGCAATAGACAATGATGACGATGATGATGATGATATTGATGATGACGGCAGCATTATAGTCATCACAATCGACACCAGCATTGAGCAGTAAATTCCAGGAACGAACAAGAGACTGACCAAATAATTATATAGTTTATTAATTTTATTTTTTTGTGTTGATGCTATGTGATGCTAGTTAAATGAAGAACATTTTATTAAGCTGTTTCATTATTAAGGTGCTACATAAATGTAAAGCTATGCTGGGTGGTGTCTCTTTTCTCAATGTCAAAGGGCTGCAACGCTGGTCTTTCGTTTCGTTCAACCCATGCAATAAATTGTTTTGCCTCTGTCCAAAGGCCAATGTCTTATCTAGAGAATTCGTTTTTAAGTTGTACAACTATCTGAGGCATATACACTCTGAATGTGTGAATCAGTATTCAAGCCGTAAACCTTTCAAGGCCATCTGTATGCAGATCTGAGGCAATCAATGAGCCGCTTTAAAGGAAATGTGTGAATAGTGAGCCGCTTTAAAGGAAGTGTGTTAGCAGTATCTCGCTTGGAATTCTTCATGGAAGTATGTTATCAGCACCCAATCCGCAATTCATTTCAAAGCAATTGTCTTGAATATCTTAAGATAATCAATTCAATTACTTCTTTTTGTGTGGCTTGAGATATTGACAAATGCCGATTTTCATCTATTCTTCATCGTTATCTGTGTCGCCTGTCAACAATAACAAAGACCGCAGAATTAACTGAGCTTGATGAAGTCAAACAAGTCTCTCAAAACCACATGCCAGCTCTGTCATTATTTGCTTTGCTATTAACACTTTAGCGACGAGCTGCATTCCATTCTGGCTTCCCAGACACATTTTGTACTCTCTCTCTCGGGCGCTAAAGTGTTAAGCAGTTTGCTTTTAGCACTCTGCATTTGACGTGATGCTCTTGTGCTTCGAATTAGGGTGTCTCCATGAAATTGGTCTCTGCTTCTCGGTTTTTTTCTGTTAAGTGTCCGGTTTTTGTGTCAGTGCTTCACCAACGGATGGGTTCCGTCTGCTCTCCCAGTACTTGTTGAGAGAGTATAAAAACATCGTTGACCTTTTCGCTCGAACTTTTCAGCACTTTTGCCTGGAAGACATTCATTCATATCAACAACAGATTTATCCTACTTGACAGTGCTGCCGAAAGATTATATGCACTTGTTCCGCGAAAATACTGTTTTATTATTACATTACCTAGATGTTTTGAGGCTTTCAACAGTGTGGTAACTTGCTTACCTGTGCTATCAATTCTACTCTTATTTCAAATCAGTGAATATTCCTGGATTTTTCAACTGTATTCATTTCATTCATTCATTTCGTGAATTTATATAGCGCTTCTTCAAGAAACTACTCAGAGGCGCTCCCAGTCCAGCCACAGCTAAAATAATAGGTTTTGAGCGACTTATAAAAAGCAGGTGAATTTAGTCTAGGCATAAGTCGCAAGTTTAGTGGGAGGCCATTCCAGATAGCGGGACCCACAGAAGAAAAGGCTCAGCGCTGTCTTGTAGAAGTGCGAGCTCGAGGAACCAAAAGCTCCCCCGTTGTCGTAGAGCAAAGAGCTCGACGGGCTGCAAGGTCAGAGACAGGTCGACAAAGAATAGACAGGTATGATGGAGCACAATCAGTAAGGCAACGCCAGACAAGTGCAGCAACTCGGTAGGAGATGCGCTGTGAAACAGGGAGCCAGTGAAGAACATCACGCATATAAGCAGAGACGGGGGCATATTTAGGAATGCGGCCAATGAGGCGAGCAGCCGAACGAAGAACTCGTTCAAGGCGCCCAATTAGTCCAAGTGGCAGACCCATGAGTACCGAACTGCAGTGATCAATTCTACTGGTGACAAAGGCATGGACAAGTGTCAGAGTAGCACTATGAGAGAGAGATCTTGAGACAACTCGGAGTTGCCGAAGCTGGTAGTAGCAACTGCGAGTGACCAAATTGATATGCTTAGAGAAATTGAGCTCTTGATCTAGAGTAATTCCAAGGTCGCGGACTGTGAGAGAGAAAGATATATCAGGGAAAGTTGCTGTTATTAAGTGCAGGTCAATGGATGCCAATTGCCTGCGAGTACCAAACCAGATAAACTGAGTTTTAGAGGGATTTAGTAACAAACGATTAGATGCCATCCATGATGTAAGAGCATCAATGGCATTGGACATTAAGGATACAGTGGACACTGCATCAGTGGCAAGGCAGTGAGCATAGGCCTGAACGTCATCAGCATAGAGTTGGTGCAGAAGGCCACATGCAGACAACAAGGAACCAATACCAGCTGTGTAGAGAATGTACAGTAAAGGGCCAAACACAGAACCCTGTGGCACACCAAAAGGGGCTGGGACCCAAGATGACCTCGAGGCACCCAATACCACACAGTTAGTGCGCCCAGACAGAAAAGAACGAAGCCACTCCAAAGGAGCATCAGCTAGGCCAAATGAAATAGAAAGACGCTGGAGCAGGATAGAATGATCAACTGCATCAAATGCAGCACTGACATCAATGTATGCTTATATTGAATTGCCTCTTCTTTTGGGCTTGTGAATAAGCTAAAACTGATTGATTGGTGAAGAAATATGGAGCAAACATGACTATGGTAGCTAGTATTAATTATATGAAAAATATATACTTCATTTGTATTTGTTTATTCTTTCTTTCGTTTGTTTATTAATCAACTTCTGACAGCATAATTTTGAGATGTCTACTACGAAATGCTCATCGAGAAGTAGCAGTGACAGATTATGTTTTATAGCACTGCTAAGAGGTGCTCCTATTCATTCGATTCCTGGATCTTGTTTATATAAGGCAGTGAAAGAAGACAATTTATACAACAGCAGAGCAATATTATGAGTTCACTTCAGAATGTTTAAATTAAACCATATGCCGAATACCCAAATGACTTTCAATGGTCAGATGAAAACCAACCAAAATCTCTCAGCCTTCAGCCTTCTCTTGGAAGACTGTTCCAAGCTTCAATGTATTAAGAAGTGTTTTATGTATGTATTGTACCCGCACATTGCTGTAAACATTCAGGATATATACTGCAACTGGCAAAATGTTTACCCACAACAGATTCGAAGCTATGAATTAATAAATCATTGCTTCAAGAGAATCCATTTAGAAGTGCTTAAAATGTAAAATAATCGAGTGGACAGATCTACAATCCAAACAGCAAGGTCTTATATATGATTATGTAGCCCATGCGACTATGAATGAATCAATAACATAAGATTAATATGCAAAACATCAATACTTGAATCAGACACACAGTGAGTATGCATACATAGATAATACATATATATATACATATACAATTATATACATGTACAATTACCCATATATATATGATATATACATATGCCATATTCCCATATGAGTTTCATGTGATCTGGAACATATGAAGCGTGTATGGATATATTGTAACATGGACAGCATCATCATAAATCCTAAACACCGTATTGGCGTTGGTACCTCCACCAGTTGTCATGGCTTAGCTTACTCCTAGCTTCACGATCTCATTTTTCAACTTCTGACAACCAATCTGCCCTAGATCTCATTCCAACTGCCCTCCTTAAAGAGTATTTCTGATGTCTTTATCACATCAATCATCAATATTTTCTGTTCATATGTGTTTCTCGGTACACAAAGCCTAATGATTTATCTGATTAATGTCCCATATCTTCTCTCGATTTCATATAGAAAACCTTTGGCCAAAGTTTTTTCAATTTGTCTAAGCTTTCAACTTTTGTCCAGCGAGCTATACGTTCCATTTTCAACTTGCCTACCAGGCTACCACTATATAAGGATAGCTGGGCAGTGGTTTAATCTTGTATCATGGACACTACTGCCCATATAGTAATTAAAGATATTAATTAATAGGATGTTGAATGAATTCAAATATAAATTAAATAGGATGTTGGACGAAATGGATAAAATAGTAACGTCTTGCAAATCATCTACTATGATGCATTCTAGGGATCAATTTCTTTCCAGTCAATGAATCACAACGTGATATTTTGCATTTAAGTGAGAGAGGCCTAAGAAAGCATCCAGTTACCTGTTCTGGTGGGAGCAGATGTTGGAGAATATGCCCAGGATCAGTGAAGATATACATATCAGAAATCAGCAATGGATGTTTAGGTTCAGAAGTTACATTTTCATCTATTACTATGTTTGAAGGAATCATAGTTGCAGATAATTATGTGTGTTGTGTTTCGATGGCTTGTAGTGGAGTACGCTTCCTTCAGATACTCCGAATGTTACATGTGGATCGCCAGGGTGGAACGTGGAGACTACTTGGTTCAGTGGTTTATATACATCGACAGGCATGTATCATATATCATGTATCGTATATCATGTATTATGTGTCTTATATTATGTGCCATAGACAAGCTACAATAGATATTTTTTATGCAACTGTTTAATTTTTTCCCACTTTGTTTCTAAAACAAGCCTTCAATCAAAGAGGTACTGGCCCATTTAGCTTAGGGTGCACTTATAAGAACTGGTGAGAAACCAAGTGATGAAGTGATATCCACAATGTGAGTTAAATGGCATGGTAGAGAAGGTGACCAATCCACACACTATAAATTCATTCATTCATTCAAATACTTGAATGAAAACAAATGAATATTACAAGTGGCAGTAGAGCAGCACTGTAGTATAAAAAACCTGTCTTCCACTGCTGAACGTTTCACATATACAATGTGCATTTCCTTTTTCATGTATTTCGATTGTTGTTCCTGCAGCTGTGGTGTAATAAAGACCCAATTGACCAAGGAAACTTGGTGTCATGGTGTTAGCAAGAAATATTGGTAGGATCACGTGGAGTCAACTTGAGTGGAGCAGACTGTTTTCTGTGCTTGTAGAAGCATGCACAGCAAAGAAACCCAACGATTTATTCATACAATATATATATATATATATATATATGCATGTTTGCATGTTTTCAGATCAGTGGCATACTGATATGCCACTGTAGAACATAATGCTACACCGCCACATCCCACTACTGCATCAACCTAATATAGTGCCTTTTAAGTACCTCACAAAAGCACTGCCTGATGATGATGAGTTTTCAAGTCTGGTTCATTGGCTTTTATGCCTATGGGGGATGAGTTATTGAGATCATTAAGAAAACGTTAATTATTAAGCAAAGTGTGCCACTGATTTAGCTCTGCAAACAGAATACATTGGCTGGTGTTGGAAAAAAACGGAAGGAGCAGCAATTAGGTTTTGCAGCACATCAACACAAGCATGGGCACCCGCAGAAATTTTTGCAGGAGGGGGCAAAACACAATGCCACGGTCAATTGTTTTAGCAAGAGCTCGAAAATGCAAAGCAGAAAATTAAGAACACGGTTATTTTTCACAAAGGTTTCCAATTGTCAATTTCTCAGTTTTACAGGGTGTCCAATAAGTTCGTGAACGATTTTGCTAGTTTGTTAAAAAATAAATACACAACAAAAATCAATCATTTTTGTACCATTTCATAGGCAATAGTGTTGCCTTTGCTGGCTATAACAGCTTTCATTCGTCTGGGTAAAGATTCGATGAGGTTGTACAAAGTTTCAACCGATATCGAAATCTATGCTTTTCGCAAACGACGTTTTAGTTGAGCAGGAGTTTTTGGTTCAGGATCTTTGTAGACACTGCTTGAGAGTATACTCTAGAGATTTTCAATCGGTGAGAGATCAGGAGAGTCTGAAGGCCAGTTTTCAATGTAGTTAGGACAATTTTCGTTCAGCCATGCTCGCGAAACAGCAGATGTGTGTGCTCCGAATAACAACCGTTTTTTCGTCTGAGCGTCTGTTAGCAATGGCGCCTTTCTGCGTTTCCAACTTCTCCACTTCAGCTCCACTTTCATGTAATTTCTTATTGTTTCTTTGTTGCCCTTCAGTCCACCTGCCTTGAGAGACTTTCCTATCTGTCTCAATCCAAATCCTCGTCTGTATTTCGCCTTTTTGATTATTTTATTAGCAGCCTGTGTCAAAATCTTTGGTCGACCACATCGTGCATGATCGCCTAACTCGCCTTGCTTGCATCCTTCAACCCATTTTTCTACCCAACTTTTCGATCATCCTAATTTATCGCCTATAACGGAATATGAATATCCTTCTTCATCAAGAATAGCAGCTTTCGAGCGTAACTGAAATCTGCTATTTTCCCCATTTTTCCCAAGTTTGTTTACGAAAAACCATCGCGAACTGCATAAAATTCGCTAAAAATAGCCCTTCTGCACAAATTGATGACGTCATTTCCTCGTTGCAAAAACTAACACTTTTTTACACTTTTTAGATTCGGGACATAAAGCTCTTTCAAATGACATAAGCATTATTAATGTTTGTTGCAAAACTTTTCTGCTATCTGCAAGCAAAATCGTTCACGAACTTATTGGACACCCTATACATTGTATAAAATTAGTAAAATTTGGAGCTTTAGTGCGATTTTTTTTGTTAAAAACCAAAAAGTAGTAATTAAAAATAGAAAATCGATTTTTTAGGTGGGGCAAGTGCCCCCTCTTGCCCCTACAATGCATACGTGTGGGTGCCCATGAACACAAAGTAGTATTTTCCAAATGATAAAAGATGCTACATCTGGATGTCCACTGCCACTGGGTAGTGGAGTATGAAGTTCTTCACAACCTGCAACTGATTCGCAGATTGTTGCCACTTTGGAATGGTTAGGACAGATGCCTTTCCAAATGGAATTGCCACTATCCATTTAGTGGCTTAAAACCTCTGATGATGGGCGAGTCCTTGATATTGGGGCCAGGGATGTTTCATCACAACTCAAGCAGTAGAAAATTTTTGTCGCTTGTTGTGTTTGTGTGCGTGTGCTTGTGTGGGTCGGGTGTGTACAGTGTACAGCCCCCTTCGTTGACTTAATTAGGTCTATGTGCATATAGCGAGGGTTCGATGGAGAAGACCTTTCCTGCCAGAGTTTCAAAGGAGTCCTGCTGCCTATTTGCAAAACCCAATCTGCAAACTGTCTTGAACATGAAAAGATGTGATTATAAATTGTAATGCAACTCACTTATTGAGTAAGGTGGAATTTCATTGGAAATATGCAATGGGAGACACAGGATGAGAATGTAAGGGTTGGGGGTTTCAACCCCAGTCTTTCTTAGAGCCCCATAGTAAAGTCTGCTTTTCACACCCCGATTCCAAGTGGATCATAGTCCAACCATCCTCCAGTTGTTTTCTCACAATTCTAACACTGGGGAGACACATTGCCCCAGGGCTTTTTTTAAGGAATCTTTAGAACTGCACAAATTCCCCAGCCTTCCCAACTGCACAAATCCATTTAGAACTGCACATTTTTGTAGAAATTTCTGAAGATAGCCAGGATTTGATTTCGGGGGTGTTTCTTCTGCGGAGAATTTCTGACGACTTTTTATAGTTGTAAAAATTTCTGAAAACACCTTTTTTAGTCGTAGAAATGTTTGAATTTTTTTTTAATAGTCAAAATTTCTAATTACACCTTATTTTAGTCGTCAAAATTTCTGAAGATACCTTTTTTTAGTTGTCAAGATTTCCGGTATCAAAATTTCAGAAGACATATTTTTTAGTTGTCAAAATTTTCGAAGACACCATTTTTAGTCGTCACAATTTCTGAAGACACATTTTTTTAGTTGTCAGTATTTCTGAAGACTTTTTGTGTGTCAAATTTTCTAAAGACACCTTTTTTAGTTGTCAAACTTTTTGAAAACACCTTTTTTAGTTGTCAAAATTTCTGAAGACACCTTTTTTAAGTCGTCAGAATTTCTCAAGACACATATCTTAGTTGTCAAAATTTCTGAAAACATCTTTTTTCAGCACTTGGTCAAAATTTCTGAAGACACCTTGTTTAGTTCACAAAATTTCTGAAGACATTTTTGTGTGTCAAATATTTCTAAAGACACCTTTTTTAGTTGTCAACATTTTTGAAGACACCTTTTTTAGTTGTAAAAATTTCTGAAGACACCTTATTTTAGTAGTAAAAATTTCTAAAGACACCGGTTTTTAGGTGTCAAAATATCTAAAGACACCATTTTAGTTGTAAAAATTTCTAGACACCTTATTTTAGTCGTCACAATTTCTGAAGACTTTTTAGTTGTCAGAATTTCTGAAGACACCTTTTATAGTCTTCTGCGCCCCTAGTGTAATTTCTACAACGTATAATCCATAATTCACACCGTATGGTGTAGTGAATAGTTACACTTACCACTTGCGACCGACGTTGGCGAAATACTAGAAAAGGACAATAAAGACTGCTTCAATTTCTTTATCGGTGGTCCACTTACTCCGCTAGACATAATAATTGACAAGACGTAGTCTTTAACAAATAATATTATTTTGTCATTATTATGTCACCGGAAACTTTATATTAGTTTTCAAAGTTTATAGCTGCACACTTCAATCACAAAACTTGCAATAGACCTACAATAAGCTTCTCTAAATGTCTTTTTAAAATAGCGTACTATTCCAAATCGGAATACATGAAACTTTAAAAAATATTTTTTAACTGCACAAAATTGCTTTTACAACTGCACAAATCCATTTTAGAACTGCACATTTTGTGTAGAACTGCACGTTAAAAAAAGCCCTGCATTGCCCTGTGCGCACCTAATGAAGTGTTTAATGAAATGGCACAGAGGGAAAAATAAATCCTATACTGTATATATATATATATAATAAATTATAAATATATATATATATATAATTATATATATATATATAATATATATATAAATGTTAAACTACAATTACAATTATACTGAGAATAAAGTTCATGTCCAATTGTCCATCAAGCGCATATCTTCTTGTTATGATTATCTTGCAGCTGCGTTATCTATAGTATTCAATTGCTACCATGGTTAGATTATGCATTCCTTATCATTTCCAATCATCGATCTTGCTTCATTTATCACAAATATTCGTAATCTTTCTACCCTTCTTCTGTGTATATCCGCCATTCTTACGACGGTGTAACTTGGGTTTTGGTTTCATGATTAATGTTTTGCACTTACATCTGCCATTCAGCGCTCGCTCAAAAATCAGATTCTTCTGCATACGATACCAGAAACTTTCTAATCTTGCAATATGCCCAAAGGTTAAAGGTCTGAAACTGCAAACTACTTTCGTCACTGAAGGCGGCATTACAAGGCCTGGACATGTTTTTGGTGCACATTTTTAATTCACCTACCGCATTTGCAATGTTGTATTTGGTTCCATTATCATCATCATCGTCGTCATCATCGTCGTCATCATCATCATCGTCGTCGTCATCATCATCAATCCCATCACCTGATGCATTTTGAGCATCATATTCAGCATCTTAGCATTGTCACTGCATTCATTTTCGCAATCATTGCATACAATTTAAATTAGTTTGCATGTAGGCAAATTTTATTTCGTTCATGATTGTTATGGACAGAAACTATTGTGCAAATAATTGCTTTGACAGAATTGTAGGAGCGGCATGAGTGAAGATATTATGTGATATTTTGAAACTGTATCGTTGATAATTTGATAGGAGTTAATAACGACTCTGTACATTGGCTTCCTGGGTCTCATCTTCTCCTCATACTTTGTCTACCTCGCTGAAAAAGACTCGATTGGGGACGATGGAAGGACGGACTTCACGAGTTATGCAGACGCCCTCTGGTGGGGAGTGGTGAGTTCAGCCAATCTTCAGCATCTACGGCTTATTATTAGCCATTATTTTCGACGTGATGAATACGGTATTTTTCATGTCTGGCGAATGAAATTGGCTGTGACATTCTCCTGTTGCTTTTAAAGCCCAAGTTTGGTGAAGGATGTGGTAACAGATTTAGCAGGTTGTTAGAATTCCGATAAACTGTGCACTGGCCCTGTGCAGCCAAAATGTACTCAACCATACACGTTGACGACTAAAGACAAAGGAATATAGCTGATGATAGTGTGCTGTCTAGTCTATTGGTTTTATTACAAAACCTTCTGATTTAATGTGATCATGGATCAGAAACCTAAAGGTTCTGTTCTATTTCAGTTGCTCAATTTGTATTGTTTAGCCATCATTTAAATTGCACATGTAAATAGGTGTCCCTGTTAGCGGGATATTCATCCCTTAGGACATTCCTTGTTGCCATTCGATTAATCGATTATGTGAAGCATCTTGTACTATGACTATTGTTTATGGTTGATGTTTACAATAAATGAATTGAATTGGAAAAAAATATTATCAAGTAGATAGCTATCATCTTTTGACATGTTGATTGAATCGAAATTACATTACATTGGCAGATTACAGTGACGACGATTGGCTATGGTGACACAGTTCCACAAACATGGATGGGAAAGATTGTTGCTTCGTGTTTCTCCGTCTTTGCCATATCCTTTTTTGCACTTCCTGCGGTAAGCGTGTTTTCAGAATATTGCTCTCTTAATAAAAAATCAGTTGCTGTAGTTACATAGGTATTAAAGAATTGCTATCAACAAAGTAACGCAAGAAGTGAATTTATTTGTGGTAAAAGTATGCAAGGGTCGTTTGCTATTGCAATATAGATGAGATATTGAAAGGCTGAAGGGGATTGTCCCAAAGTAGGACAGAAGGAAATGCAGGTCATGATGATTTACTAGTGCCTCAGTTCTCATGTATCTGTGCACCAAAGGATGGGATACTCTTCTCTATTGTGCATTTTTAACGTCCAAATCAGCATCAGCATCAGTCTTTTGTTCCTTTGTGAATGGAAGTTGCAGATTTGCATGGAATTGTATTTTAGTGTGATGATAGTCTGAACCAGTGAATTGAACTTTCTCGAACTCCTTTCCCAACAGTCAACATGTCACAGAAGCGTCACTGAGTGGCATTTATTCTGTTTATCAGGCAGGCAGTCATATCATAAATGGACTATGATATAGGCCTGTGCGTTGTTAAAATGAGATGTTGTTTTTTTTGGTTTATACTGGAACAACTCCTTTCCTTATTCTAGACTTAGGTTCTAAATGGTGCTGTAGATTGATGACTTTGGATTCATCAATACTCTGATAAATGGTTTGACTGTGTTAGGGAATTCTTGGGTCTGGATTTGCTCTGAAAGTCCAACAAAAACAGCGACAGAAGCATTTTAACCGACAGATACCTGCCGCTGCAACTCTAATCCAGGTTTGGCTATCTAATATTTCTTGTTATAGTTGCTGGTTGACCATGATAATTGTTTATTTCATTGCAGTTGAATTCTTGACATGAGACAGGGTTTGCGTATTATCACTTTTTTCAATGATTCTTTGGTATTTGTCAAATGTTAGTGTTTTCAATTTTTGTGTACAACTTTGCGCCTATTACAATGAAAATATTGGACGAACAGTATGATTTACCGTTTGTCTGCCTTCTTCGTTCGTCTTATCTTCTTGACTGTTGGTCCTTATTGCTTAGCATCAGCTCCATATGTTGAAAATACGCTGAGAATGTGGCAATATTTATATATGGATGTCGTATTGTATTGCAACATTGCTTAGAACTGATAAGAGGTTGGGCAGACAAAATTTATCCATGAGGGCCTCTGACTTTGTCATGAAGTATTCCATGATTGCTTTTTTCTGGCCGGCTTGGACTGACAATTACTAGCATGTGTATATATTATATATAATATATAATATATATGATATATAATATATAATATATTACATATCTATATCTTGTGACCATCCATGGGAGATGTTGCACTGATGCTCCACTGACCTTGTCTCCATCATCTTGTCTCAAGCAGGACATGAATTTGACAACAGACCGTTCTGCAATGTTTCTTCAGATGTTCTGCAATGTTTCTTCAGTGCCTGTGGAGATGTTACGCTGCGGAGCCGAGGTCACAGTTCAATGCCACGTGGAGCGTTCATGTGCAGCCAAGTCACGGTCACCATCTGTCGAGCACCTTCAGCCGAGTAGCACGACGTGCAAGCGCAAACTTTGTGAAGAGGCGCCGCAACTGCAAGAGCGCGTTGGAACCGTTGACGACGACAAATTTCACAAGTCACGACAATCACATCATTCCTGGCGATGATACGCGAAAGGGAAGCGACGACTCGACTGGAGGAGGAGGAGGAGGAGGGTTCTATAGCGATCCCAAGTCACAGTTTGGTATGAGGGGCAATAGTCGTTAATATGCTTTTTACTCATTATGAGGTCAGATGTGTGCATCAAAAACAGTACTTAACTAAAGTAATAATACAGTTTAGTCATTTCTTGAATTAGAATACCCTGTTGATCAATATAACGATGCTCTATATATAATTGTAGTTGAGTTGATGTATTTATGGGGTAACACTGACTATCGAGACAGGTCTCACAGAAATGATCTTGAATTTTCCATATTTTGGCATCAGGGAAAAAATTTAATATGCATGTGTGAAACTGATCTTCTGGAGTTGGTTGAACAAAGCCGAACTTGTTGTACAGCTGTCGACTCTGTGTGGATAAAAATAATTACCAGTTGTTGTTTTCTCAGCCATCTGTAAATGTAATGTTGCCTCCTTATCTATTTCTGTGTTTCTGTGCTGTCCAGTCATGTGCAAACATGACTTGGACATGCCTCTATACGAAATTTATGTAGAGCCTCATTCAACCGGATTTAAAGCTCGATTATACATATGAGCGATTGCTATGGTTGGAGTCTGTTCAAAAGCTTGATAGAAAGAGTCTTGAAAAATTTCAGTGTGGCATTGGCATGTCGTTTACGTCATTCCATGAAATCTCTGTCATCTGTGCCAAGAAGACAGTGGTAGGTTTCAAGGAGCCTTGTGTCCTTGGCATCGATATTTAATGAGCAAGTTTTCTGTCTGTGTCTTCCAGCCAATTCTTCGAGCCTGCGGAATGAAATAAACCTCGCATTCATTGGTCCAGCGGCTGCATCTCAGGTGGCTTTTGCGTCCGAAGCTGCCAACGACACGGAGGGAGACTGCGAATCCCCAACGAGACCCTTTCTGTAGGCAGAACTCATTAATAATTAAGCATCTTTTGGTTTTGTTGGAAGTGCTTTCGTTACACTTCTGTGTGGAACATCGTGAGCAACATCAGTCTTTTCGTTTGGACTAGGAGAAGCAGTTGTTAGGAAAGCGGTGATGATGAATATTTGTTGATTTTTTGCTGGTTGTTATATTTATAATGAGTGTTAGCAATGCTTAAAGTGTGGAAAAATAAGTGCCTGAATGCCCCTCACCTCTTCAAAAGAAATGCCAGGACGAACCTTACTTTTTCAGGCTGTGCTGGCCAATAAGTGGCAGGACGGCGTTCAGATTTTAAAATAAGTGCATGGACGCCGTCCATGACCGTCCAGCCACACTTTAGGCCCTGAGTGTTAGTTGTCTGTTCTGTCAAATGATCAGTGGGTTACACTTACAACACATTTGAGAAGCTACAGTTGGTCATATAATATATATATAAGTAGCATCTTATTTAGTGTTGACAACAATGCTTCTATTAATTATTAGTTATTGTGAAAGAACTGCTGGTTACAGAGTACTTTATCAATCTTTGCAATAAGCAGTATGTATGGATGCGCAAGAGCAGCACATTAAGCTAACATGAAGGCAGGCATTGGTATGATATGTTCATGACTTCATCTGTTCTGAGCCAGGACATTTGAGGATAGACAGGTCTTTCCAGTTACAGTGTATTGTTAGTATGTTTGCATGTGTGTATGCATTTTACATGTGTGTGAGTGTGTGTTACTATTAAGAAAATAAAAACCACCTAATATGTGCAGTTTACGTTACTTTACAGACTGACAGAAGCACACAGGAGTGCCATCCGAGTCATACGACGCATACGATATTTTGTGGCGAAAAGAAAATTTCAGGTTTGCTCATTTTCTGCAACGGTTTCGTATGTAGACAATTCCATTATATGATGGAAAGATTTAAACAGTCGCATCCACTAATCTAATAAATGCCAGCCTGGAAGAGAGGTTTAAGGTTTGGAAAATGAATGGCTACAAATCTTAATAAAAATTATTATCTCTGTAAATATAATATCATAATCATCATCATTATCATCATTATCATATTTGGCATGATGGGTGTGAATAAATTACCCCATTGTCCTCAGTCAATTGTCAAGTCCATTACTCCGTCCAAGTGATATTATATCCTCATCTTTATCGTCTATCTAGCCTAGTCTATTTATTATACTAAGGAAGCACTAAGGCAATGTCAATGCCTCATTTATTGGCAATCCTTCATATTCTGGGTCCTGGGACAGAAGGACTTTTTGTTGAAGTGCCAACTGTACACTGTTGCATCAACTACCGTTAAACCTTACTCAAACAAATGCAATATTCTGGTCTAAGACGACTTAACATTTTGGTGCGATGTTGATACAGGGATTTCCTTTTATTTCTTTTTATTCAACTGTGTTTGTTTGGTGTCAATTCATCGTGCACTCTCTGATTGTGTCTAGCGGTCACCACGACCACAATCAGTGCATAGAAGACCAACATCAATGTCTAATCAATGACATGCTTTCCAGCGTTCTGTTGAAGCTAGTCGTGCCACCAATCTGGTGTTCAATGTTATCCATGAAACTGTACATTGTACAACCTTCTAATGTTATTAGAGATACTCTATGCCCCATAGATGCTCTTCACTGACAACATGCATCAGAAGTGATGCTGTCCCATGTTTTTGTGCACTGGAATAATGCAGAGAAATGTGGTGAATCATCATACAGAAAGTTTGATTGATATAGAAAGTGTGCATTACAGGATCACTTTGAATGAATTCTCTCAGTCTAGGAAATGTTGTCATGCTAATTTGTCTATAGCCTTGCTAATAACTTTAAGTCACACCTTGTCAGATTGGTTATTGCTTATTGGGGTTCTCACATTCTATACATCTTTTATGATTGTTTCAATTTATTATATATTATATTTATTACATGGTATATTTTAATGTAATTTTGAAAATATTTTCTTCTGTTTTAATAAATTGATGTCTTAAAAAGAATGTGATGTTTTTCAGCAAGCTCGG
The DNA here is from genome assembly GCA_945859605.1 of Lumbricus rubellus. NCBI lineage: Eukaryota > Metazoa > Annelida > Clitellata > Crassiclitellata > Lumbricidae > Lumbricus > Lumbricus rubellus. The sequence continues at coordinate 24,463,597 of OX243814.1, forward strand.
AAGCCGTACGACGTGCGTGATGTGATTGAGCAGTACTCACAGGGACATCTGAACATGATGGTCAGAATCAAAGAACTACAACGAAGGTTTCTTTGTCCATCTTAGATTTTAATCCAATCCAAATTAAATTTCCGGTTTTTCTGAGTATTTCTGGTTTCTTCCTATTTTATTATTGTTTTCTGCTGTTGTAGCATTTGCCTACATTTTTAATCTATCACGCTTACAAAGTAATAAGCACAGGGTTGACCCCTGGAGTTAAAAAACCCCATTTAATTGTAGCAAGGTAATGAATAGTGGCTTCACTGCCAGGAACACACAAGCTGTGGTAGTCCGCTCTATTTCAGCTGTGACTCACTAAGGATTGTTAATTCTTTATCTACTGTTTGTTTTGGGATGTAAACAGTGTTTAAATCACCCTGGTGTTCGTCATTTGTATCTTAAATTAATTCTTGGCTGCACAGCAGAGGAACGTTGTTTGCAAGTTTTTCACTTTCTCTGCTAACAAAATTTCTAGCATCACGTTGAATTCATCACTGTAACTTTTTCATCTGACTACTTCCGATAAATGAATTATTTATTGATCTAAATTATTTGCTGGCTCAACGTCTGTTCTTAAGATTCTTTTGACTATTATTTTCGAGGTTATAATTATAATTGTCCTATATATTAAGTAAATGCACATTACGGTAGTATTGAAAATTTGTTTTGCTTTTACATTGATTAGTCCTTGCATTGCAGACTCATCTGTGATTTGTTGGCTGGTTTCCCATACTCTTAACTTGAATTTTTTTACATGGAATTGCTTTTCATTCCATTGTTGATTTACCTGATTAGTCAGTGTCAATGCATTTTATACAGGGCTGAAAGCGAGCCGGGTCGGTCTGGGTCCTTGGCCCGGCATTGATTTTCGTGACCTGCTTTTGCCGGGTCTTAGCCGGGTCACTTGTTTAACACATGAACGCATGGAAACCAAAAATTGGTTACGAATTATTAAAAAAGTTGTCAGATGCCAAAATTAGGTAAAAATGGTAGGGTTTTTAAAATGTTTTGTGTAAATGACTAAAATAAAGGTCGTCAGAATTTTTTTCATCTCGAAGGCATTGGCTCGTCTGCCAAAGTCAGATCCGGCAACTTTTCTAAACCACTTGCAGCCCTGATTTTATATATTTATACTTCCAATTGGTGAATATACAAATAGTTAAAATAGGTTTCTAATTTTTGTGCATATCAATGGTGACTGCTGACTTCACAGGAAAGTGCTTAACTGCTTATAATATAAGCAGATGCCAATGCATTGTGAGATTTCACCAAAGAATTGCTATAATGTTTTCTGTCCAGTGCTCAGCTGATATTTTAAAATTCATGTATACATATTGCTGTCCAACCTCTGGTGTCCAGTGGTGATCTACTCTCTGACAGACCAATTACCCATCCCTGGTTCATTGACTTTCCATTTAAAGTTCATAACTATGCCTTTGTTAACTTGAAGTTGCTGGTACAGTGCTAATTATTAGATGTTGTTAGAATACGGAAGACTAAGCTGATTAACATTGCAGTAATGAAAACATTGATCACTTTTTATTGTGCAGACTTGACCAGACCCTGGGTAAGCCAGGTGCATGGATGGTAGGGAATGACAAAGAGAAGCAGAGGATGACAGTGGTTGTGAGGTTGGCCAGAGTCGAACACCAGGTCAGTATTGGCATCAAATTTCTCTTGGAAAAGATGAAGCATGGTCCTTAAGAACTAATATCATGGATGCAGGTTCTTTCTTACACCAAGAAGTTTCTAATCATTTGTATTTGCAAAATTATTCTTGACTGAAAAGTATTACCATTAGCCTATAAAGTGAGAGATATGATCTTCCTTTTTCAATAGTGGTGTAGGCCTAATAGAGTAAATAGAGTCCTAATTCATATTCAGAGCAACAATTCAGAAGCACTTGGGTGGCAGAGAGAAATTTGAATCAGTCAAGTCAGGTATAAGTAGTCATGTTTAAGCCGTCATCATTAAAAAAATTCCTGTGGTTTTTCAGTGCTGATAAGGTGTTATATGACTTTAACAAATATACTTACAATAGTAATTTTTCTTTCAGTGTCCACATTGTAAAATGAAAATGTTTTTTCTAAGGTGGATCCTAATGCACAGGTTTATATTTACCAAGCTCTTACAGTTTGCTGACATAAGATGCTGACCTAAGTAAGTGAACTGTTCTAAAACTTTAGACTATAATTTAATAAAAGATTTGTGTATGTTGTTAACTGCAGATAAACAAGATGGATGCGAAACTGGAACAGGTCCTTCATTTGCTCAATGTTCTTGTTCAGCGACGACCGGATGGTGGTGCCACAAAAGAAGGTTGACCCAGTATTGACCATTGCTACGGATGGTCAACCAATGTCCAGTCATACATGACTGCTGTTGCTGCTGTCCGTGTGGATAAGATTGCAAAGCCACGTTGATCACAGAATAACATCTTATCCAGTACTGAGCTGACGACATGACCTCTTTTGTCAACACCAAGGTCATGTGACGTCGTCACACGAGCCAGGAACCACAGCAGAAGGAAGAAATTTATTGTGAAGCAGATAATTTATGAACTCTGCAGTTATGCTGTATATCAGCAGTAACATCATTTGTCAGACATTTATGAAGCCGATTTTGGAACATTGTCACATGAGTTTACATGCCCTATATATCCCCTAAATAGGTCCTATATATACCCTAAATATGTCCTTATTTGAGCCCTAAATAGGTCCTATATATGCCCTACATATGTCCTTGTTTAAGCCCTAAATATTTCCTATATGTAGCTGTCAAGGACCATGCAGCGAAGGAACCAATTTGACCCCCAGCAGATTGAAATGTTCATAATTGAGAAATTTTTTCTCAACAAACTGCCTAAAAAAATTGTAATGCATACTAAACTGATCTGAACTGATCTGATTGGTTTATGTTGAACCAGATCACTGTACTGTTGCCTTTAAATGTGGAGACAATAAAATACGTGTTGAGATGACACATCAAGTTAGTCACTCAACTACTCAGCTAAAACACATGTGTGTGTGTGTGTGTCAAAGTTTCACTAAAATTAATGTATCAGTTGTGGCTGTGAAAGCAGATCTGTAACCAATAAAAATTATTTTCTTCTTGGTGTTCTCTTAGTTCTAACATGAAGAATGTTGTGTAGAGGTTTACTTGGCTATTGGCAGAATCGTACTCAGATATAAAATATGCTGATGACCAGTTGGCAAGGGCATAGATAGAAACTTCTTCAGTCTTTAGTTCAATTTTTTATTTTGCCTTGAGTTCTGTGCTGTGCTGCAGGCTGACCGGTCAAATATCACAATACAGCTGCGATGTTAATTAATAACTATATGCTTTTCTATCACAGAAACATTCAAATGTAAAATCTGATTTCTCGTTTCTTATTTATTTAATCGCTGCTGGACATATACAAACATGACCCATTGACCACCTTTGAGCAGTGGAGAGTAAACCGAAACCTCATAGGTGACGCCTTGCAGGGTGGTTGACACTCTAACGGTTAGTCTAACCGTTTAATCCTTCCTATTTGCAGGCAATGCCTGTGACAGCAGGCATTGCCTGCAGATAGGAAGGCTTAGCCTTAGAGATATAGCGGACAGCGGAAAGAATTAAAAAATACCAGACCCAGAGTTTAAAATTGGTGGGAGCGGCGTTCCCACTGCTCTTGAAATTCTTTGCCTGTGTTCCCACTGCTCACCAAACCATGGAAACACGTGTGTTCCAATAAAATTTCCCTTCGGGGTTACCACTGCTCACCCAAACGACTTTTACCTCTGCTTTCTATAGTCACAAGTGACTTCATCCCAAAGACCCAGAAAGTTTCAGGCCTCATAAATTCAAGGCGGACAAAATGAGAGAGACCGGGCTGTTTTAAAGGAATTTTTAGAACTGCACAACTCCTTTCCTTTCCCATCCTCTATGGTAAATTACTTCCAATCGGAGGACAATGACGTTTATGCTAGTTATAACTGTACAGAAGTGCCATTTAGGCCTAGAACTGCACATTTTGTGTACAACTGCACGTTAAAAAAGCCCTGAAAAAAGAGATAACCTTTCGTTTTCGTAACATAGGCCTACCATTTTATGCAGGTCTGACTATAGCTAGGCCCTGCTATGCAGTGTCAATTTACGATTGATTTATTGATTTATTGGTTCATAATATTGATTTATTTATTCATCAGTTCTCGCACACACGATCGAAGACTCAACCAACAGCATCTCAACTAGAGTTGTCATGTGGAAGCAAATTAAGAGTTTCTGAACGACATAATTTTTATAGAATCCAGAATGAGGAGCTGCTCTCTCATCGTCCAGTGGTGCCTTGCAGGTACCAGGAAATCTCTTGAACAAATAGCAGATTCATTCATTCATTCATTCATTCATTCATTCATTCATTCATTCATTCATTCATTCATTCATTCATTCATTCATTCATTCATTCATTCATTCATTCATTCATTCATTCATTCATAGAAACTTATATAGCGCCCCTTCAAGAAGCCTACTCAGAGGCGCTCCCAGCCCAGCCACGAATAAAAAAGATAGGTATTTAGCAACTGGTAGATAGGCAAATTATTATGCGTAGAGCATTAGGCCTATAGGCTACGTAACCCATCTGACGGTGATGGGATGTGTGCTATCGCGCGTAGGATAGACCTAGGCCTACATGTACACCTACTGTCTGAAATTGTACGCCTACTTATGGCTCCACCACTGTCTTTAAGAATGCTACATGTCTTCGAATTTTTTTTCTTTTCTTGTCATTTTTATGACGCACAGTGCATCACGCGTCATTCACTCAGTGCAGTAAAGACGCTCTTAAAAGCAGACTTCTCCTGCGATAATGTTTTTACTGCAGTAGTCTAAGCAGTAAAAAGAGGAAAGAGCAGATTAAGTAGGCTTACTTTGCTTTTAAAGATCGTATCATGGCAGGGGTACGTCTACTTGCGCATGTGGTAATCATGATCCTATAGCCCATCAGATGGCATTTTTACCTGGTCAATGTCCGGGTGTACGGTAGCCTACTTCCCAGCAATGTAAGCTACAGCGGCGATGATTCTGCAGCAAGGCAGAAAACTAACGCGAGCCACGAACACAACTAACTCGGCTACATGTACCGTATAGGTCTATCAGTACCAGGTAACAGAAGTTTACTAAAAAAAATATCAATATTCGGAATAAAAATAATTGTCATTGTAACATCAACGACAACGACAACGACGACGACGAAGAAGAAGAAGAAGAATTCAGACGGAATTTGATGAAATCTTGCTCTGTAGATGGCCTGGAACAAGTAAGGAGACTCGAAACATCGCCTCTACTCTTCGTTACAGTAGGCCTAGTATATAAGCTAGCCGCATAAATGCGTCACGAAACTGTCATTGTAGGCCAAATTTAATAATAATAACAATGATTTTAATAATAGTAGGCTAATAATAATAATAAAAAATAGCAACCGCATCAACAACTACAATGGGCCTAATAGGCCCTAATGATAACAATAATATAGCCTAATAACCGGAGAAATAACAAAAACGACAGCAGTTATTTTTAACTGTAGGCTAATTATGACAGTGATAATGACAATTATAATAAGATAGGCATAATAGCCTAATAATAGTGATAATGATGATGATGATGATAATAATAATAATAATAATAATAATAATAATAATAATAATAATAATAATAATAGTAATAATAGTAACAATTGTAATAACAATAATAATAACAATGATAATAATAATAATAACAATGGCAATGGTAATGAGATTGCAACAATACTGACAAATAATAATAATAATAATAATAACAATTAGTAGGGCCGTTCCAGACTTTGATTTTATGTTAGGCGCTAGATAAGTCCCCGAGGAATCCTGTATACCTCGGGGCAAAAAAAAAAAAAATAGGCCTAAATAAAATAATAATAATAATAATAATAATAATAATAATAATAATAATTACATTGCCTCTGTAACAATGCGATGTAATCCAACTGTTGTATAATAATAATAATAATATTAATAATAATAATAATAATAATAATAATAATATAATAATAATCTTTTTCAGCGCCTGTACTCAACGCTACAACGCAATAGCGTTTAGAGGGACTTTTATTCACGACACCTGTGTCGAGGACCAAGAACAATAGTAGGCCTAGCATTTATCACTCTTCGGAATAGATGTTAGAATAATAATAATGATGATGATGATGATGATGATGATGCTGATGATGATGATGATGATGATGATGATGATGATGATGATGATGATGATGATGATGATGATGATGATGATGATGATGATGATGATGATGATGATGATGATGATGATGATGATGATGATGATGATGATGATGATGATGATGATGATGATGATGATGATGATGATGATGATGATGATGATGATGATGATGATGATGATGATGATGATGATGATGATGATATAAAAGTAATAATAATGACAACAGTAGGCCTAATAATGAATTCATGATCTTTACACCGCACTGATTTCCATGAAAGACTTTTCGTCCTAGTGACAATTAGCCAAATTAACCATCATGACAATTCACCGACAAGTGAACTAGGCATAGGGGAAGGGCTTATAATATGAGCCAATGCGCATTATAGTAATCGATCGAAGCAGAGAAGTTCCTTAGGGACCCACATTACAAGTCTTTCTTCTATACAATAGCCGTTCAAGAAACACCCATGCATGTAGGGCTTGTAGGCCTATAATTGTCCCCAAATTGTTTTCAGCGCCTAATTAACATTTAGGCCGATAATATCATAATTGGCTTTCAAAAAGAGCTTTTATGTTGCGCTGTACGAGTTGCTTACATTGACAATCAGCGCACAATTAAATATTACATTAATTAATAATAGGCTAGAACAGCACCAGTGAGATTGTCCGTTCGTGTGGATTGTGAATCACAGTGTGTGTATATGTGCGTGCGTGCGTGCGCGCGTGCCTGTATCTTTTCATAATGATTACTTGAGACTCTTTTTGATTCACCCCAATTTAATTAGGATTGGAGCAACACATAGACGCATGATTGGACTCACAGTTCGATACTGATTAACATTAGAGAGTTTAGAGTGATTAGAGCATACACAATCATTAGGCCTATAGGCTTAGGCCTACGTGTATATTATTACATCTGGAAACGTGCAGATTCTGGACATTACATAGCGTTACACCATGACTATCAATCATTCAGTCCACGACATGTGCTGCTGCTGCGTTTAGAGGACGTATAGATTGACGCAGGACCGCGAGGCCCGTCTCTCCCCTCTCAGCAACCGTCCGAGCACATTGTCCCTGGCACGGACGAGGCAACAGGCGGAGTCATGGAGACTGGCGCATTGAGTTCTTGGCTGGTCATCAGGCGATTGAACCATATCCATCAGACCGTGACGACTTGATGCTATGCTCGACTCAACGCATGAGCCACGGCCGGACTGATGAGGCTGCTGCTGCTGCTGCTGCTGATGCTGCTGCTGGCGCTGCGAGATAAGGCGAATCTGTTTCAAGACTCCGATGAATAATTCATCGATCTGGTGACCAATGGCCGCCGAGATCTCGATGAATTTGCATTCGTACTGTTTCGCAATGTTCTTTCCTTCTGCTCGAAAACAAATAAGCACACTTTTATTGACTAGATCAGTGGTTCCCAAAGTGGTGGTCCGCGGACCGGCGCCGGTCCGCGGAGGTATGATTGCCGGTCCGCGGAGAAGAGTTAAAAATAAATGAAATAAACTGTAATTATTAGTTTATTTGATTGAAATTGTAAAATTATTCGATTTGTTGTCCAAAATTTATTCAAATTTCTGTCTTACTATTTAAAATTAGAAATTAATCAACGTGTCTTATTTTGACTTGCCTGAATTCAAACAATAAGCTTATAGATTTCTTCTAAATTTACTACATTGATGACTGCAGTCAGTTTCGATCTTAGGCCTATATTTGGTTAGCGATAGGCTAATCTTGCAAACGCCAGATGCTGAAGTAAAAAATTCTAACATGGTATAAAACTTTTAGTTTAAATACAAAAAACGTCTTCGAATTTTAAAAAATTAGCAAACGCAAGCAAACAAATCTGCACAGATTTTTTAATAAATAAAAACAGCGAATGAACGTGATTGTTCAGAAACTCAGAGCGAAGATGTTAATGATTCATAAGCGATTTTTTGCTCGAAAAAAAACCGTCCAAGGTGAAAAATAACCGACCGTTCAAGCGAAAATACTCATAATAAATCTTAAACAAATAAGGCTTCAATGACATGTAAATGTAGGCTAATTGTAAATAGCCTTATATTTTTGACTTTTTATATTTAGGTCGCTTTTGTTTGCCATCGCCATTTAGGCATAAGCTAGTGGTCCGCGAGCTTTACCAAAGATTATTGCCGGTCCGCGGCCTGCTGAAGTTTGGGAACCACTGGACTAGATGACAGAGACACAGTCACACAGCTGTTTGATGGGGCTTTTTTACGGAGTAGGGGCCTAACTGCCAACTCAGGATGGTGGACTGAAGGAAGAAAAATGTTCTGCGCATTGATAATAGGCTATTAATACGAATATTTTTTAAACTGACCAATTGCTATCTGCGTTTTGGTGCACATTGGCCTACATTGTAATGACCGCACGTACATAAAACTGTTAAGGACAGTCCAATCATATGGGACTTATTTTAAACTGCGTGTCCACTAGGCCAAAACCGAACAGAATCACCTTGCTATAGGCTACTGTTCGCTGTATAGGCCTAGGCCTATTAACACAACCACACTAAGAGACACTTCCGACCGGCGCTCCAATACAACCTACATAATTAATAGGTCTAATGTACATTTTATATATTATATGACAAAGGCCTATATTCGTTTTATTTTTTTATTCTACATGATAAACGATGCAGTTATGACCATGCAGCTGCTGTTCTACTATAGTCGTAAACAGAATCATATAACAACCTTGAGTTTGAACGACTCGAGTCCTGACGAGGTCGACTTTATTAGCGACGAGAATGACGGTCATCTGTCGACTCAAGTCTTCCTCTCGCAGCTCGTACAGTCGGTCAATGGCCGCTTCAAACGACTTCCGGTCCTCCACCGAATACACAACGACGTAAGCGGCCACCTGATGATCTGACGAAACGAACTGATCGTCTGTCTAACGATGCAATATAATAGATTATATTATTATAATAGAATATATTATATTATTATAATATAATATATTATACTAATAATATGGTGCGCGGACTATTGACCACCGGACGGTTGACCACCGGACGGTTGACCACCGGACGATTGACCACTGCGGACGTTTGACCATCGACCGATTGACCACCGGACGATTGACCACCGGACGATTGACCATCGGTCTAGTGGTGACTTAAATTTATTAACTAATGATGAAAGAAAATGTAGTATTTAGGCCTACCGCTAGTAAAGATAAACATCGTCGGCTTCTTTTAATTCTTATAATATTATGTAGACCTGCATACATGTAGGCCTAGGCTACATGAAATAGCATATCACAATTATTAAGAAGCACATTTATCTAATATCTTAGTTAACTGTGGTTTAAAACATTTTTAATAACGCTTTACAGTCGCTTGAGTATATTTTCGCATTTCACTTCGTATTAGTATTCGATTAGGCTACATATTAAATAGAGTAGGCTATGTGGTACATTGAGTCTGTGTCGTAAAGTTTTATAAAAATCAAGCGATGGTCAATCGTCCGGTGGTCAATCGTCCGGTGGTCAATCGGTCGATGGTCAAACGTCCGCAGTGGTCAATCGTCCGGTGGTCAACCGTCCGGTGGTCAATCGTCCGGTGGTCAAACCCCCTAGAATCAATAATATAATATATTATATTATTATAATATAATATATTATATTAATAATATAATATATTATATTAATAATATAATATCATATAATATAGGCCTAATACATTATATTATATTAATAATATAATATATTATGCCAAACGTAGACAAACAGAATTCAAAGGCAGCACGTTGTGAATTAGCCTACCTTGTATTACGGTAACAGTTTATTTAGCTAGTGCCTAGATAACGCACTAACTTACTTATAGAGCCTACTTACTCATGCACGTACAATGTACGTAGGCCTACACCGTATAGGCTACCATAGTTTATATGCATAGATCGTGTGTGAATGCTTATTGGCGCACACGCACATGCATGCAAAGGTCTACATGCATGCAAGCATACATAATATACATATTATACAATATACATTCATGTAGGCCTAGTTCTGTTCCCTCGCAATTCAAAAGCTTTCTCAGCGGTAGACACGACAGTCTGGAATGGGATCCCAGTGGAGCTACGGCTACTTCCATGGTAGCATTGGTAGCCTATTCTTCAAATGACTCTCTCTGACATGCTGCACATCAATCTTAAGACGTTCTTTATGGTCGTGCTGTAGTCGAGAGAGTCGATTTCTAAGTAGAAGTCTACCCGAAGTCATCTTGAAAAGGTGCTATTTATAATCCTTGAATGAATGAACGAATGAAAAAGGAGCCTTTTTGAAAGATCACTCAACATGGACCGCATTATGGTGGGCTTGTTACTGGCTGAGAGTTAAGTTTCTGATTCCACAAAAAAACAGGAGTTTGCTCGGTAAGCTTATACATAGGGCCTATAATTATATACAGTTACACCTACTGTTGTTCGTTTTAAATGCTGTAAAAAGTTCTATTTAAACATTGGAACGATAGTCTTACGTCCGTTCTCAGAGGCGTTGATTATGTTTGGTTCTCTTACGCTGGAGTAAGATAAGAATAAGCTTAGTAGCCTAACTGTTGTTGAGCACCACTGCATGACCTACTTTAAGACCATTCCTTCTTATCTAGTCAATTCAAATGACCTAGGCCTAGGGCCTATATATAAAATTGTTGACTGACAATAATGATGTCGTTTTTTCTTATGAACCTAGGCCTACATGTAGCCTACGTACATTGTACATGTGTGAGAGCGGCAAGCGCAAATTAACAGCCATCTGCTTCTCGTTCATAGACTCATAGTCAATGCGACGCTATCTCACAATATTTATGACATCATTTGATTCCACTTCGCTCACATCGCACGACCATAAGAATACGACCATAAGAATAAGATTTGTGTGTATCACGAAATGATCACCCACGCGACATCATCTAAGGCTTCTAAGCTCTAGATTCATAGGCCACTTAACTATATATAGCCTAGAAGAGAGCGAGTCTTGATCAATGGCTCTGCATGAGAGTCTGACACAATGCTGTTCAAGTTCTAAATAGGATTTCGGATCCACTGCATAAAAAGCAATCGATCTGGATCAGCTTCTGACTTGGTTTTAAGTTGGATAGAGCACATTAGCCTATTCTATTTTAAAAGCTGGTAAGAAAGGCGCCTTAATATATCCCGCATTCGTAGCAAACATTCGTATTAGAATTAGACGATTGATCGATCATTTCCCATGTGACATAAGACTCATTGTAGGCTAATGTTTCAAGGGGTAGTAATTATCCTTCTCGATTGAAACTAACCTATAGCCTATATTAATAATTTTTTAAACAATGTCGTTGTAGTTAAAACAAGTTCGATTATATTTGTTTATCATATACATTATACCAGGGGTTATTTTAACGTGCAGCTGGACACAAAGTGTGTAGTTGGAAAACGAATTTGTGCAGTTGAAAATCAGGTTTTGTGCAGTTACTTTTCTACACACAATCGCATAAACGATGTTAGTAGACTAGTAGCCAATATATTTTAATGAAACTAATTGTAACAAACAAGATTATAATACATTTTTGCCGTGAATTTTACTATGAATATCTACTGACAACTCCAATGGCATAAAATACAAGAAAACAAGTCTAGAGATAAATGGCATATTCAAACAAGCTGTCTGATGCCAGCCATACACATTACACATGTAGGCTAACGGTTAGCGAAACGAAATCGAATGCAAGATTCCCATTTGTAACAAAATAATGAGTTAAAAACGAAAGCCAGGCGGAGCACAGGGCTTCTCTGCTTTTTTGTGTTTACAACTTCAATAATTTTAAACAATAGACGTGAAAGCATATAAACATGAAGTATCGCAAATAATCTTACACCGTATAAAAATTTCCCCAATTGAGCTATTCCACGCAAAACAAGCCATGACGGGAGGGCTATTTTAAAGGAATTTTTAGAACTGCACAACTTTCCCAGCCTCCAAGGCCGTAGCCAGGATTTGATTTGGGGGAGGAGTTTTTCGGCGGAGAATTTCTGACGACGTTTTTTAGTCGTCAAAATTTCAGAAAACACTTTTTTAGTCGTCAAAATTTCTGAAGACACCTTTGTCTAGTCAACAGAAATTTCTTAAGACACCTTTCTTAGTTGTAAAAATTTCCAACAACACCTTTGTTTAGTCGTCAAAATTTCTTATAACACATTTTTTTAGTTGTCAAAATTTCTGTAGACACCTTATTTTAGTCGTCAAAATATCCGAATGCACTTTTTTGTGTCAACATTTCTGAAGACATCTTTTTTTAGTTGTAAAAATTTCTGAAGACACTTTTGTTTAGTAGTCAAAATTTCTGAAGACACCTTTTTTAGGGTGAAAATTTCTGAAAAGATTTTTTTAAGGTGTCAAAATTTCTAAAGACAACTTTTTAGTCGTCAAAATTTCTGAAAACACCTTTCTTAGCTGTCAAAATTTGTGAAAACACTTTTGTTTACTCGTCAAAATTTCTGAAAAAAACCTTTTTTAGTTGTAAAAATTTCTGTAGACAGCTTTGTTTCGTCGTCAAAATGTCTGAAAACACCTTATTTTAGTCGTCAAAATATTGGAATGCACTTTTTTAGGTGTAAAAATTTCTGAAGACTTTTTTAGTTGTCAAAATTTCGGAAGACACCTTTTTTAGTTGTCAAAATTTCTGAAGACACTTTTGTTTATTCGTCAAAATTTCTGAAGACACCTTGTTTTAGGTGTGAAAATTTCTGAAGAGACCTTTTTCAAGGTGTCAAAATTTCTGAACACACCTTTTTTAGTGGTCAAAATTTCTGAAAACACTTTTATTAGTTGTCAAAATTTCTGAAGACACCTTTGTTTAGTCGTCAAAATTTCTCAAGACACCTTTTTTAGGTTTCAAAATTTCTGAAGACACCATTTTTAGTTGACAAATTTTCTGAATGCACATTTTTTAGTTGTCAAAATTTCTGAGACACCTTTGTTTAGTCTTCAAAATTTCTGAATACACCTTTTTTTAGGTGTGAAAATTTCAGAATACACCTTTTTCAGTCGTCAAAATTTCAGAAGACCATCGGAAACGGCTTTCTTAGTATCTTTCGCCTAATTTCATGTTTTTTTCATTACGTGCAAGTGAATAATATTCTATTTTTTTACATTTTAAATTTCGGATGGTGTTTTCATGGTTTATTTCATGGTTTTTACATCATGTGCTAGTACATGCATTATATTATTTTTACATTTTCCATTTCTGGGGGTGTTCAAACACCCAAAGCACCTCCCCTAGCTACGGCCTTGGCGCCAATTTGCGAGCGAAACCAAGATGGACCCATCGAACTCCTCCACTCAGTTTTTCAACTGTAAGCATTGTCGCAAAATAAGGTATTGATTTGGTTAGGCTGGTTCAAAACTTGCAATAGGCCGACTATAGGCTTCTCTAAATGTTTAAAATAGCGAATTATTCCAAATCGAAAGACAATGAACTTTGAAAATATTTTTAAATCCACAAAAATGCTTTTACAACTGCACTAATCCATTTAGAAGTTTATTAGAACTGCACATGTTGTGTAGAACTGCACGTTAAAACAGCCCTGTTAGTCTCAATAATGACCAATTTACCCGATGTAGGATGATATTCTGAAAATATGTGCAGTTGAGAAATTTCCTTAAAATAACCCCTGCATTATACAATGGTATACATGTATACTGTATAGTGAAGCGCTATTTTTTCGTTTATGCCTATTTTTCGCATAGGCTATAGTTTTATTAACTTTCGCAAGCTATAGGATAATGGATCTATTATTAACTTGATAATAATCGGAAAGACACATATTCAGAGGAGCGAAGCGTAGGCATAGAGGACGAATGACCACGCGTCTATCACAGGGGTTGAAATCTGTATTTAAAAAAGTTTACTATATGCTACAGTTGCAATTAAGATAATTGTTATGTAGGCTATCCCAAATGAAACTGGTTTAATGTGAAAAGAGGATCCGTTCCTTCAGCTAGCCCTGGAGCAACTAAGGGTATACATATGAAGAGTGTCATAACGACTTCATATTCTTGGCCTCAGCATACGAAGGCAAATGGCACGACATCTTCCTCACCGTCTTTTCTTCCGGCCGAAAGTGTGCAGTCAGTGTACTCATTGGAGTTGAATTAGCTAGGGGGCGCAACAGTCGCAACTGGAGCAGATCATTATCTCGAATGAAATACCCCGCCTTGGCTGCAGCAGCGCAACATTTCCAACAGCCAGATGTCAAGAGATGTGATGCTTGTCCTGTTCTTCAGTTGAGAAGCTATGAGTATTCGTGTTGACGACTCAACGCCAGACAAGAGCAGCATATTTGATGATAGACTAAGGTAAACAGTCATTTAAACAACCTCGCAGCGCGAAACTACCTCAGGTTTAATTGACAAACGACGAGTGTCGCGACGTTTCTTATCCCCGTCTAACCCAGTAGGCAACTAGGCTATAAGTATAATTATCTCCTCTCAGTCGAGTCTCGAATGGACAGTCAACAACAAAACCTAAGTAAAATATTCCGCTGTAGATTGAATCCCTTCGGGGGAGGGGGTTCCCTTCTTGGTCCACTAAACATGACGACAAAATGTTCACGAGTAACTTGTATAGCGAATGTTAGTTCGCTGTAAGCCTGTAACCGTTTGTTACACCAACCATCTTAAATGCTTAATTTATAATAACAATTATTAATCCTGGGAGGCCTATTTTACTGTAGCCTAGTAGCACAGAACTAACTATGATACAATAGGATAAAATTATAATTATTATGTACATGTAGGCCTATATGTAATATGTATTGCACATGTTGTATTCCTATAGGCTATGATTATATTTATGCGTAATTGTAATTGTAATTGTAATTGAACATTTTTATAGCGCCGCTCACAGAGTCAGTGACGACTCTACTCAGAGGCGCTCTCTGCACTAACTAGCCGAAATGATGTTAAGTTAACAGTCATAGCGAGCAAAAAATAACAACAAGTTGCAAAACAAAACACAGTTAGCTGAAAGAGTCACCGGTGGCAAGCCCTCGCAAACACGTAGAGTTGACCATCAGATTCCCGTAGAGCTGGTAGATGGCGTGGTTGATCAGAGTCTCTGGTAGGTGGTGGATGACTCCCGTCCGGTTAATCGTTGAAGCTCCAGCAAGGATACGCGTAGTAGAAGGCATTCGTCGCTTGTCGGTCGGTAGTTGGAAGCGCCGCCGTTGACAGCTGCAGTCGAGGTCAGTCCATACGCTGACCTGCGAGAGCCGTCCTCCGGCGAGGTGTAAATACCGGCTTGCAGCGGCGTACACGCACGGCGTATGGTACGACTCGGCTGTGCTGTCTGTGCATCAAAGGGATGGTCGCTGATGCACTAACGTGGCCAACGCGACTTACAACAAAACCCTCTATATATGCGTGCATATATGCTTCAGAGCTTAATTCATGGAAGTCTGTTCTTGAGTCACAACAATTTCTGGACGACTAGCAAATCAAGTTAATCAACGAAATATTCATGGCAGTGAATGCTGTGGGGAAACATTCTATAGCGTAAACAGATTGCAACATCAATGCAAACATAGAAACATAAAAACGTCGTATACGCTAATTTCCCACCAGACGTGTTAAAACTACGCATTCATTATTCACTCTACGAAGGGCGGATAAGTGATGGGACAAACTTCGCCAGATGGGGGAACCATCCGTGGAGAGGGTGACACCGTGACAGGGTAACATACTCTGCTGGCAGTCTGCTACTATAGCCTACTGCTGTCGCATAGGTTTGTTTTTCTATTGTCACAGCTGCGGCCCTTAATTGTGTGTGGTCCAAATCCCTTGTGAAGATCCTACCAGGGCTTCCTTTAATGAATTGTTAGAACTGCGCAACCTCTTCCTTCTCTTCCCATATTCCATGATAAATTACTTCCAATACAATGACAAAGACCTTTTAGGCTAAGACTATTTTCTTACTGCACAACAGCGCTTCTACAACTGCATAAATCCATTTTGAGCTGCACGTAGGCTATACTATAGGCTAGACAGCGCATGCAGAGCTGCACGCTAAAAAGCCCTGGATCCTACTATGGATGCTGAAGTAGCATTTACAAAAGTCATCTATTATCAGATAAGCTTAGATTTATTTAAGCCAGCGTTAAAAAATCTTAGAATCAATAGATAGGCTAATTTATCAACTACAGTAGCCAAGTCATCGGTTATAATGATATAGGTGGTGCATGTTCATAAGTGGATTTGAACCATGCATTGGCTGTTCTGGTTCGGCAATGTCAGAGTACCTGTAAGAGATTCTTTGTTGATGATCTGGCATCCAAGTCACCGCCTCTTCCGCTCTGCACTGAAGGAGCTCTTTTAATGGTTCCATTTGGGTGAATTCCAGCTATATGCAGAATCAAGCCTTTTTCTGTAGTGCCCCCTAAGCACTGATCTGGAATGGACGCCCCCAGAGCTGCGCGTAATTCATGGGACTCTTACTGAAGCATTTATGTTATTCAACTGAAAACTGCTTTGCCGTGCTGGAGTAGGAAGCGTCCCTGAGTAGCCAATGAATAGGCGCTATAGGAATGAATGAATGAACGAATGGATGATATAATTGAAAGTCTGGAAAATAAGGGCGAATTTAAAGTGATGTGACTGGTGGACACTATACGTGGGTGACAGAAGAAATGGATAGGACACATCTTAAGGAGCGACACCCTACTAAAAGACGTCATTGAGGGGAGAATGGAGGAAAAAATGCGAGGTAGACCAAGAACAATGCTGCTGGACTGGATGCTGACAGAAGATGGATACAGTGGACTGAAAAGAGAAGCGCAGAAGTAACAGAGAATAATGGCGTCATTGGACATACGAACCTGACTGAGGGCAGAGAACGCGAAGAAGAAGAATAGTGGCTGCATGGACAGAGTTCAAAGTTTCATAAACTATAGGCCTAGTAATTTGAAACTAATTCTCTAGTGAGCAGGAATTCAATTAAAAAAATCTAAGCACAAGTAGGCTAGGTCTATATGTTTATATTGTTGTACTTTGCTTAATGCTTATGGCTGTGGTGAGTGAGTTATGAACTCCCTACAGCTTCAGAGTGTGTGATTTATTGGCAACTGGGACCAACGCGTTTGCCAGAGATAGGCCTATTCCTGAAGACATGGGCACATCTTATTCTGCGCATGTCAACAATGCACACATGGGCCCTAGGATATATCTATAGAACTAATCATAAATACTATAATGGACGGTCCAATAGTAGAATTTAAAACAGCGTTACGAGGAGCAGAATCTGCCCTACAGCTCAACAATTGAACCACAGGTTTCAAAGATCCAAATCAAATTTGTTTACAGTTAATGTTGAATGCTCGGTAGGAAAAAATTCAGAAATTAAGTCTTCGATGGGTTAATCCTTCTATTCAAAACAATTAGAATCACTTTATGATTTAGCAGAAATTTTTCAATTATACGAATTTGTCAATACTAGAGATAGAATGGTTTATCCCCCGGATAGGCCTACTCTATGCCCGGTATATTCCATCCCCCCAGAGTTGTAAGGGGGGAGGATAGAATATTCCGTCACACGAGCATAGAAATGATATCCAGTGTATGATTGCTCCTATTGATCTTCTGGTGTATGCCTATGATTAGATCGTTCTTGGATGTATAGTTTAATGTGGACCAAGCGCAGTGTGTGGGCGAGTTTTGTGTTTGATATAGGCCTATCAAATAGCAGCTATATAGTAGACAGAATCAAACAAGTCAGATGGAATAGAAGCGAAAAATGTGGATATAGAGAATAGAGATGGCAAAAGCACACCGAAATGGAGGAAAGAGGAATTCATCGATCCTTCCTTATGTCCGTTTCTTTCTTTCTCTCTCTGTTTGTTTCTCTCTGCTTCTGTCTCTGTCTCTGTCTGTCTCTCTGTTTGTTTCTCTCTTTCTTCGTGTTTCCGCATTGAACGCGTATAATTGGCATTCGTTCTGTCACCTTATACATTGGCCAAACCTTCTTGAAATTCCTGTCAGGATGTTTAGTTGGATGAACGGAGCAGCACCTTTTAAAACATTGCTCAGCTGCAGCAGCAGCAGCACACGTATCTTGGCGACTAACAGGAAAGTAATTGGAACACGCCCTAGTCACCCGGTGTACACCCTTCATTGGCGAGAATAGGAATATATGCGACGGGAGGGATGATTTCCCGTCATATGACGGTTTTGGACCTTTTTATTTATTCATATTCTACAGATATTTTTCTTCAAAATACATTTTACAGAATGAAAATATCTTATTTCTAACTGAAGTTATACTCATTTGAATCTGCAATTTGCTAAATCATTACAATTGAGAAAATCGAGCTTAAAGTTTCGGAACATTTGTGTCGGGTAAGTCCTTAGTAACCATTAATTTATTCTTCTGCAATTTTGCTGGTCAATGCATGGCTATATCCTGTATCGAATACATCAAACGGCATGAAAATCGAACTACTACTTTCAAAACTGTGATAGAAATACAATCTACTGCTGAATTGAATTAATGAAACTAATGCAAACAACGCATCAAACGCGCAGGCGGACAGATCGACGTTTCATTTTGACCGACCGACGATGTATGAGTCTTAAATAGCCTAACACAAACAAATAATTAACAAGGTCCTTCAAGGTAAGCTCGAATATGGTAGCCTACTATACCCCATTCTTGATTTGATTAAATTTATGCAAACATTGTGACTGATGATACATTTGTTCGCGATTTGTTGACTCGAGTAGGAGGCTTATTAGGCTAATGAGCCGCTAGTCAAAGAAATAAGGCTTTGATATCGAAGAGTGAAGGGACCTACGATATAGGTCTAGGCTAATTGTTCGCGATTTGTTGACTCGACAAGCAGGCATGAATGGAATACGTTGGGTCCGATAAACAGAACTGACTTAAATACGAGACTCTTTCAAATCTTATAAAGAATTCTAATTATGTACTCACTTAGACAATAGACCACATGTTTCCTATCGTCGGCGGAATCTTTATCGCTTCGCTGAATAAGACCCGTGTTCATCGGACAGTCTTATGAATTCATTTTCTATGGTAACTCGACCCGGACCACCTTTGGACTACTCTTACGGACAACCCTTTTGACTTGACGCAGCGCTCGTGAATAAGCTGGTGCTCCACACTTGGCTTTCGAATGGCACTTTAGAAGCTTGGAGATAAGGCTAGGATTACGATTAGGGCCTGCCTAGGCTATCACTATTTGAACAGTTTAACAGCTTCAAAATTTCACTTTCCATTAGGCTAATGTAAATTAAGCTTAGTGTGAATAATTTTCATACGAATTCTTTCCGAAACAAACGCAAAAATAACGTTTCTCTCCGAAAGTAGGCCTAACTAAAGAAAATGAGCAACATCAACAAGTTGAGAGACCAAGAATTGCTAGCTCGCATGCGCAAGATCGAAGGTCAGTGTCGCGATATGTCTCGTAAGCCAATTAGACTCTAAGAAAACTGGGTCGGAGGCGTGGCTTGAATAATAATCATCCTTGTTGTCAGGCAAGCAATAATGAATGCTTAAAACTTTGACCAAAACCTGCTCATTTAAACGGGTGAAACAGCTTTTATGGACCATTCAGTACCATACTGAAGGGAAAATTTATTATGTGGTAGACACGACTACAAGAAATAGTCCATTTGGCGTATAATAGCTCTGTCGTTCGTAGCGAATTTTAACTTTGAAAATAGCTCATGGAGCGATTGATTCAAAGCAAATTTTGACACCACATGCGGTAAAAGTCATTTTTTCAACACTAAGCATTTGAATTCAAAATTTTTAATTGCAGATATTGAAAGTAGACATATTTTTAAATAATAATACACCATAAAACCATTTTTCGTATTTTTGAGGGTTCTCGCCTTTACTCGCCTATATATCTGTATCTGTGTATCGACATGTGACGGGAAATCATCCCTCCCGTCACATATGTACATGTATATATAATGTATATATGTATATATATGTATATATACATATATGTGTATATATGTGTATATATATATGTTGTATATATATTTATGGATAGCTAATTATAGGATGTAATACGCTGCAAAGTAAACAGAGGGGACTCTCATATCTATCATGTTCCGACTGTCACCCTACACTGGCACATGGAGAAAAAATGCAATTATATCCTTTCGACATCAACAATGTAAGACGGATAAATCAAAATGGAAGAAAAAACATCGTCGTCTCACAGTTGAACCGCACCCCACTCCGTCCCACCCACTCTACCCCACCCCACTCTACCCCACCCCACTCTACCCCACCCCAAACGATCCAACGACATTCTCTGCATAGCAACCGTATGCTGGCGGCACATTCTGTCACTCGTAAATGTTGGCACATACGTTGATCGACTGCACATATTGTCTGGTAATAAAGCATGGCCGAAACGACCAGTCTCTGCTGGCTACAGTACTGAATATTGCCACACGAACAGCTAAACACATACTAGTTTACGATGGACCTGCCTGCTGTGATTTTTGTTAAACATGCCATGCGCTGTTGCAGGCTGGAGCTCATTGAAAGCGCGAAGCATTTTGCTATGGACTAGGCTGACAATCGAAATTTCAAAGCTCGACACTGTGAATGTGATGTCTGCAATTTGCATTATATCACAACTCATGTGGGCAGTTGAACAGGCAGAATGCTCCTCTTCAATAGTCGATGCATCATATAATAACATGCAGTCAGTGCGTAGCATAATTAATTATGTTGCTGTGCAGAATATATCGTGCGTGTGAAGCAATGACTTCCTGTAGCCTAACACTGCAAGTCTTAAAGACTAAATGCAGTGTCGAACTGGAACCATTTCTCGCGAGAGCTACGGTTCGAGCTTCCCAGTTTGTCGCTTTCACAGCTTCGCAAGCGCTTTAATAAAGTCTATAATTATTTGCGTGTTCACTGGTTCATTCATTCAGTAAGTAAGTAAACCAGTCAGTCGATCAAGTCAATCAGTCAGTCAGTCTATTGATACGTCATACATGTATACTTGCATAGGCCTATTTACATACATACGCGCATACACACATAAATCAGCTAGGTAGCTGCAAATCTGTGTAATTATTATTTTGTTATAGTATTATTGTGTGTAGTTATTTGTAAATCTGTGTTATTTTTCGCAATTCTGGGTAATTCTTTATAATTCTGCATAATTCATTGTAATATTCCGAGTAGTTCTGCGTAATTAATTGGTAATTTACCTCATTGTCTGAGAAGTCTATTATCTCGAGCGTCGCTTCTTCTCCGTCAAGAATGATGCTCGCACAATTCTGACGACGAACTAGATCGTCTGGAAATAGAGAAATAATCAATCAATCAATCAATCAATCAATCAATCAATCAATCAATCAATCAACCAACCAACCAACAAATCAATCACTTAGTATATCAGTCAATCAATCAATAAATCAACCAATAAATTATATCAGTCAATCGCTGTATCAATATCAACAAAAATATATATGCTGTCTTTCTTTTTTAAATTCTGCATGCATCTTTGAAGACCATGCGCAGATGAAACTGTACATTCGATGACTAGGAAGACCCGCTAACTGCTCGGATCATTTCTAGCAGACATTGAGTCTATTCACTCTATTTTGAGTATATTCACTCTATTGTCTTTTTTTGATTATTTTAGAATGTGGTGGGCAATTATTTGTCTCTTCTTTGCATGACGA
Source organism: Lumbricus rubellus (assembly GCA_945859605.1). Taxonomy (NCBI): domain Eukaryota; kingdom Metazoa; phylum Annelida; class Clitellata; order Crassiclitellata; family Lumbricidae; genus Lumbricus; species Lumbricus rubellus. The sequence continues at coordinate 24,485,632 of OX243814.1, forward strand.
AGCGGACTCAATTTTGATAATATTATGCATAAATAAATAAACATGACGCTGAGAGTTGGTTGGAAAATTGTCCTCGAAAAGCCTAGCATTGCTGAATGATTTACAAAAGAACAGCGGGTGGGATAGAATGTTCAGGCGATTTAATCAGCAGGGAGTGTACATTTTTCTGCTGCTCTCATAAATAGAATCAGCAACGTTAATGCGTTGTCACGGCCAATACCATGACGACAATTTATGGGAGTGACCACACTGCAGCAGATTTTTATGCCATTTTTATCTACAACGAGGACTCGAGAGTGTGTAAGAATATTTGAGATGAATGCGAAGAAGAATGGGAAGAAGAATGAGATTTTAAACAATGAGAAGAAGAGGAATGTGTGAAAGAAAACGGAGAAAAAGATGAAGAACAAAAGTTATAACAACAAGAGGAAAAAGAAGAATCAGAAGGAAAAGAAGAAGAAGAAAAACATGATGATGATGAAGAAGAAGAAGAAGAAGAAGAAGAAGAAGAAGAAGAAAACGAAAAGGAAGAAGAAGAAAAAGAAAAGGACAAAGAAGAAGAATGAGATCCCGATTAACAAAAAAGAAGAGGGTGAAGAAAACAAAGAAAAGATGCGAAGAGCAAGAACAATTATAAAAAATAGGAAAAATAAGAAAAATATGAAGAAGAAAAATGAGGCATACAGAATAGATGAAAAAAAGAACAAGAAGAGGTATAAGAGGAGAAAGTAGAGAAAGAAGAAGATGTGAGGAAGATCAATGTAGTGAAAAATATTATAATAGAAAAAGAAAAAAGAGGAGGAGGAGGAAGAGGAGGAGGAGGCGGAAGAGGAGGAGCAGGAAGAGGAGGAGGAGGAGAAGGAGGAGGAGGAGGAGGAGGAGGAGGAGGAAGAAGAATAAAAGGAATTAAAGTGCGACACTAGCAGGTCGTAGTAACTTCATTATCTTAGGCTTGGAGTGCACCGTCAATTAAAAAGGGTTTTAGAAAAAGAGTTTTTTAAAAATCCACCGCTTATTTAGCCAAGGGTTCCCAATGTCCCAAATTTTGATTCCTGGAATTAGGCCTAAGTTTAGGTCACTAAACACTAAACATTCCGAAGAACTTGTGATTCTCATCGTAGAATGGTTTACAGCGTGAATTCAATTAAAGCTGTTGACGGAGGCTCAATGTATTTATCATCGATGTCATTGACCCTACTCCTCCTCCTACACTACTTATTTATCTCAGTCATCATTCATCGATTGCGCCTCGAGCTATCGCGCTTAGCATGCAAGGCATCGCTTACATCACAATCGTTCAGTAGGACCTACAAGTGCGCTGAAGCGCTGGCTAATATTTGTCAGCGATGAAAAATGGAAGCACTATCCAACAGACTCACATCGAGGTTGCTGTGAACGTATAAGGACCGTTGCGGCGGAACCAATTCAATGCATGGCGTCGTCGTCATGGCAACTGAACCGGAAACAGGTGGCCGACGACGACGAGGGTGAAAGCCATTACAAGCTGTATCGCTGCTTTCACGGGGAGTCGCCGGAGAATTAGTGAGAGCCATCTGCTTTACTCGCAGGACAGTTCCAAAGACTTTATTGCTTTCATGATGCTTGAGATGGACCTGCACAGCGACGATGGCGACGATGTGTGTGGCGCCACAGGCGACGGCGTGTGCAAACACTCGTGGATAATGGCAGTTGCTCTTTTCTACCCTAAACCCCCTTCCACTTCCACGGTGGTGGGTGGAGGTGGGGGTTATGGTAATGGTGGCACTCTATTACAAAGACCAGGAGATCAGCAGAGACATGTGAGATCGCTTCCCGATGCCCTGACTCCCAATGGTTGACTCAACCATTCACTCACCAGATGGGATTACAAAAGAGTAGCATAGGTCGTGAAGACTCGTGATGGAAGCCTTACAATACTATTACGATAATATTGTACACATTATGTAATAATACAATTATGTATTACATACAGCAATAGCCTTCGTCTGTCTCTTCGTCTGTCTAACCGTTCGTCTGTCTCTTCGTCTGTCTAACCGTTCGTCTGTCTCTTCGTCTGTCTAACCGTTCGTCTGTCTGTCTGTCAGTCATCTCCTTTTCAACCACATCAGTCATTTGAGTAAAACGCGTATTTTATATATATATATATATACATATATATACATGTATAATTATTTATTAATAGGCACTACACGATACACATAGGTTATAAGCTTACATTTCCATATGGTTGGTTTCTAAGGCAGCTGCTGCAGACACAACAAAAGCAATGAGATGTCATTTCAGAAAAGAAGGATGCCTGGAGTGGTGACAGGAATATCGCGATGTCATCAGCATACAATTCATCTCTGACGAAATAAATCTGCAGAGAATGCGACTTAGAAAAAAACACGATTCCCGAGGGACTTTCGCTTTGTCAATTCTACGATCGAGCACAGAAAAACAGAGTACAAACATTGAAACACAGCATCGTCATAGAAATACCCGGATGCATGGGCTACATACATACATGCGTTTGGCTTAGGCCTACATGCATGTAATGCATACGCATTCGTATATGGCACAATGTCGCACATTCACCCACGCACACGCACACAGTCACACACACACACATGCAATGATTATGATGTAAGCATGCATCTTTTTCCAAGTAGGCCTAAGCCTAAAGTAGGCTATAATAATTAATTAGAGTCGTTGCTGATCTATGAACGAAACCAGAAGTTCAGAACTTCAACCTTTTATGTTACAAAGGACGAATACAGTGAGCGTCGTTGTCGTCGTCACTTTATTATACAGCAGTGTCTACAATTTGTTAAATCAACAAAAGTTTCAATCCAATCTGAGCTCATGGAATTGTCCATTTCAATCGGCACAATAAGAACAAATGCACCGTTGGCCGACCACATGCTACAGAGTGAAGAAGATGAAGATGAAGATGAAGAAGAAGAAGAAACCATATAAAACACGAAGAAGAAGAAGAAGAAGAAGAGGAGGAGGAGGAGGAGGAAGAAGAAGAAGAAGAAGAAGAAGACAAAGAAGAAGAAAAAGAAGAAGACGAAGAAGAAGAAGAAGAAGAAGAAGAAGAAGAAGAAGAGGAGGAGGAAGAAAAAGAAGCTGCTCTTGACTGAGGACAGGCTGGCGTCGTTGACTTCAGCGATGCTCTTCGATCTGGTTAATCTGATCAAAAAAGACAGGGAACCATACAAGATGGCGGAACTCTATTTCGATTAAACGCAAAAATTCGTCAACAATCGCATTATTTCAGCGACGATGTGTCAACATGATTTAGAACTTCCAGTGGAACGTCCAATAAAAACAAAAGCGACAGAAGTCAACATCCGACCGACGATGTATTACTCAGTTCTGTGTTTTTCTACTTTCCACTATGACTCTCTCTCCTGTATTGACACAGTTAGGCCTACTGTAGGCTACTACCATAGATGTATACTCTATAGGTTGTTTCAAGTGAGTGCTTTTAATATATTGGCAGAGTATTCGAAGTATAGTTTAAGCATATGAATTATTGGGCCTATGTCTATCGTAGGCCCTAATTGTAATCTTAATCTCCAAACTTCTAAAGTGCCACTTGAATGCCAAGTGCGGTCAGCTCGAGAACTGCGTTGAGTCAAAAAGAGTGTCCGCAAGAGTAGCCTAATGCAAAGGAGGTCGGGTCGGTTGTCGTAGGATCAAAGGGCGGAACAGCTAGCCTACTATAGAAATAGAACTACCTGAACACAGTGAACATGCAATGTTAGAAAATTTAGAACACTTAAGAACATTTTGAGTCATTAACTAAATCCGAATTGCTTTGCTTTGAAAAGGAATGTTCCGCGAAGTTCTGATAAAAAGTTGTCTATTCGTCGCCATGCGTATGAGAAGTCGTGTGCTGTTTGTTAGTTGCAACTTTTCTGGTCTTTTATGTCTAATAGGCATTTTGTTTGGTGAAATTTACAGCTTCTCATAGTTATTTACAGTTAGTATTAGTCTATAACTAATCATGCAAAGATGCACATCTTTATGCGTCTTTGAACGGTTCTACGACATTGAGGATTTCAAACTAAAATATCGCATGACATTGAATGTATAATTTATAAGAGTTACATGGACACATTGTAGCCTACTTAGGCCTGCACCTGCCTTGTTAAAAGGAATTGTCGATGCTATTCCGTATTTTAAAGAAAGAAAAAAAGAAAGCGTTCCTGATTCCGGATAGCGAAATAAAAATGCATGTGATATTTAAACAATTTTGCTCCGACGACCGTAAAGAATGCGACCATTATGAATTATTATGAACGATTTATAATTATCTTAACCAGCTAATCTACCAGATTATGCATAGACATAAAAAACTGAAACGTCAAAACAATTTATTTATTTATGCGCTTTGGTCATTTTAATTCAGACCTATGAATCAAATGGTGAAATATACAAAAACCGATAATAACGAAGGCGAGGTTAAGTTTGAAAAGTGCTGCGACCGATGAAGAAACGGTCTCAATGCTGTTCTTTCGAAATAGAGTTGAAAGGTAACTTGGCCTGGAAAGTGTTGCAATTTGGTGTCACTTAATCTTTTGACTTAATCGCAGACGAGAACAAAGTCGACTGTCAAATTATCTGAAAAATTCTGTTCTGTTGACGAGTAAGACCACAATGAGAACATAAGAGTTCCGCGGTCTTTTCAAGGTAACGTCTGGTAACAGCATGAAATAGTGTAACCGGAAGTGGTAATCTGCGCAAATCGTCTGCTGACGACTGTAATTGCAACGAGATTTATATAGCACTTCTACAATATTGATGGTGACAACGGAAGCCACGTTTTGATCAAAATGGTTTGGATGCAGGGCTTAAAGTGTGGCAGGACGGTCATGGACGGCGTCCTGGCACTTATTTTCAAATCTCTCTGCCGTCCTGCCACTTATTTGGCCAGCACACCTGAAAATGTAAGGGGCGTCCAGGCACTTCTTTTTTAGCACTTTTAACACTGTTTGGATGGTGATTGCTGCTGACAGACACAATAGGCGGCAGGCCATGCCACAACCACTTTTCCTACATAGCTCAGTGTTGCCATGCAACTTCAGCCATCGAGTATTGGAGCGACAGGAATAATTTAGCAGATTGTTTCAAACAGAAATTTCGAGAAACAGATGAACTTCTGAAAAGTCAGGAGAATCTCGTCGATTTCATGAATCTCTCTCATTAGACTTGTAATCGACATCGCGTATCCATAGCAACCGATGCGCTGGCTACCTTGGCAACGGTTGCAAAGGTCTAAAATGCTTATACATGCCCTGAATACAATGAGACCAGATCATGGCAAAAGTAGGCTACTGTAAGACAAACGCTAAGATTTAGATTAAGACATGCGATTATTCGAGCTAAGATGACGAAAGAACACTCACTTTCGTACGTCAAACATTTTCTCCCTATCTATGCAGTATTGTAGGTCCTAATTTATTCAGAGGTGATCCTGACTGAGGTCCCGTCAAAGAGAAAAGTCTTCACCACAGCAGTTGTTAAAAAGAGTCAGAGACGTCCCGCTGGAGAAAATGCGATCAAGGTGTAAGCCATTGCAAAGAGGAAGACCCACGATCGAGAAAGCCCAAGAGAATCCATAGAGTCACTTCATGGAGACCGAGAACAGAGATCGGCGACCACAGCAGACCGAGGTTAAATTAATGTTTAACCATATTTTCAAGGCAGAAACAAATTAATAGTGTGCACATGTATGCTGCTGATTTTGCGTGAAGTTTCTACCTTTAAAGAATCTTTTGTTTTAAAAGTTAGTAGGCCTACCACGCACACTGGATCTGCGTTTGCCTAACCGTCTAATCTATAAAGGCTTGACCTATAGGCGGACATGCAGGTTAATTTAGGATCGTTCATTGCATATAAATTAAAAATAACGGCATTGGAAGAAAGTCACTTGAAGTTATTATTGTTTCCCTTAAAAAGAAAACATGCCAGAGTCTGTATTTAATTAAATAAAAAACACACAATTAAATGGTGTGAAAATGAATATTTTATGCCCACATCGTTGTTATGCAGCCTCTTAATGAGACTGTCCGAAATTAAACAACGACTATTTAAGGAAAATTAATTAAAGCTATTTGTGTAAGACTAATATGGCTATTATTATATCCAAATAATTAATTATGAGCATTGACTTCCTGCTGGCAGAGCACCTCTCTCATACGCTGAGATTTTAATAAACCAAAGCAGTTACCATGCTGTCGATCAGGCTACTGTCTTCTGCTTGGTTAAACTCCATGGCTCATTGGTTTAGCGAAGAGCACGCTCTGTGTTATGGTCCACTTGGCATGCTGAACCCACAAATAACTCAGCATCAGCACCAATACACCTCTCTACCTTCTCTCACTTCTAACCACTTACATTCCTCCTCCTCCTCGTTGGCTGCGATAATCAAGTATGGGGCTTTTAGCTGAGTCCCGATGCAGACCAGTTTTACGCTCGCGTGTATTCCATACCTCTGCACCCATGGCATGGAATCGACTTCCTCTCTTATTTCAAATTTCACTTCCTTTCTTCAAAAAACGACTTAAGGCTCGCTTTTTCTCCTAGACTTTCAAGCACATGGATCTCTAACTGTATGCTCATCTGGCTGCAGACTATCCATGCTTCAGATTAACATTTCGGTACGCACGTTACACGTTGGTTTAATAATAATTAATATTAATAAATAATAATAGGCCTAATAATTATTATTATTATCGTCATGAAGGCATGCTTGAGTCTACGACATACAAATTATCCATAATTAAATTTCAACATCTTTATTCCCATTCTTGAATAGGCGTTGTAACGTAATCTTCCATTCCAAATAAAGCGTTGGACTCCATGCATATCAGTGCATCTTGCTGCTCCAGACTTTGCAGATGGAGCGACGCAATTTAGCTGATAGAATTAAATTCATTACGTGAATGGAGTTCGTAAAGTTCGTCTGGGATCCACAATGCAGAAAGTGCATAGTAGGCCTAGATGGAAAGAGGAAGAAGAAGAAGGTCGATCAGTATGCAGATTGGTCAGTCTTCTGAAAACGAAGATTCCTGTCGCATCAGGCGAATCCATCGGGATCGACACTTCCGGGTCCAGCGGCGAATGACAATTAGACCTCTTCCTATTATTATATATACTCTCCTCAGCGCAGTGCGTTTCATTATCGCTGTGTGGCGCTGTCTCCCTCCCTGCTCGTGTATACAGGTCTACATGCTTCTTCTTCTGTTTCTGCGTGTCTGTTTGCTGCCTCTTATCTGTGTGTGTTTATTTCATCGTTTGTAATACGTTTGTATTTCAGCATTCTATATATAATTTTCTCTGTCCGTCTGCCTGTTTGTCTTGACACCTGTAGTTCATGTCTGGATATATGCTTCTGTCATTGACGTCGGTGTGAAGAAGGTGTGGCACTGTGGCGTCATTTCCCTTTCTATGGATATTGAGTTTGCTTTGTCACCTTGAGCAACTGTTTCTGTCTGTTTCTGAACATGTGTGTTTATATATGTCCGTGTGTTTATAATATATGTCCGTGTGTTTATATATGTCTTTGTGTTTACATGTGTCCTTGTGTGTTTGCGCCCACACGAGCAATTACTTCGTTTCTGCTTGCTTAAATGCAGAAGTAATTCAGCGAATGGGTGGCGACCGCGGAGTATAGTGCGTTGGCAGATTCTGCGGATGGTCGAGAGTAAATCATATTCTATTTGTATAGAGAAAAATACGTCGGGTCTTCGGAGATTAAATGCTGACAAAGCTAACAGAATTCATTTTCTTCGAATCAGCATTTAGACGAGAACAGAACAGCCGTCATTTTTTAGATCTACAAGGACTGGCTGACTCTCCGCTTCTTTTAGCTTTTACTTGGTCGGAATTGAGTCGAATTAGAGCCAAGCGTAATGTTAGCAAAACTTGCAAATTGGCTCAAAGTCGCATAGAAAAAATGTTTCCAATTTCTGACGTGAATTGGATTGCGGATCTTAGGGCAATTTAAAAAAATGAACACTACAATAATACTGCTCTGTTGTTCAAGTAAATAACCTATGCTGCCACCGCGGGGTTTGCTCCGTAGCAATCAACATAATTATAGTAGGCCTATCAGTTTTCCAGTTTAAGCAGTTTAACGCGTCAAAAGATAATAAACTTGCACTTGCTCTATTGATTCTCTTTTCTGTACGATGTTCAACATCTAAAAGCATGCGCTTTTTAAAAATCTATGACAACGTGCTGCTGTAAAATAAAGAAATTCACTTGCGATGTAAATAAATGTTTATAGGACGAATGTTTGACATTTAGTAGTTAGTAATAACAGCAGCAGTAGTGCGAATAATAACAGCAAGAGCAGCAGTAGTTGCAATTCTGTTAAAACAAAGACAGATTATTGAAGCATTCAAGGTAACTTTGAGAAAACGTTTGTCGAATTAATTATTAATATGTAGCCAAATGAGCTGGTTGGTATTGACATACCCGTGGCGCTAAAGTTGAGCATTGTCAATCTATTTAAATTTTTCTCTCTAGAGATTTTGTTTGTTCTGCACACTGCACCAGCTTCAAACGTGCAACAATACATGCACAGCACAGACGCAAAATAGGCCTACTATTTCCAGCGAATAACTATAATAAGACAGACAGCCTCAGCACAGCTCCTCTCCTTCAACACGGAACGTGTCCTGATACGCAATCTGAGGTTTATAGCACTGGCACAATTCAAATTCTTGCTCACATTGGCGACCAAATTTACATCAAGCACACGTATTGACAATCTTTCGATGGATCAGTTTATATTTGTTTCCAGGTGTTTTTTTTATACCGGAAGCGCTTCATTATTGAAACGCGCACAACATTCGTCCAAGTGGTGCCGGTGTCGCGAAAAGGATTATCCCCCCAGAAAGCTATCCGGGGGGGTGAATTAGTCTATCCCCCCGGATGGAATTAACCGGTCTAGACTATCCGGGGGGATAAACCATTCTATCCCATTTTTTGAAAAATGTGTATAATTGAAATATTTATTCTCTAATCAAAATTTAAAGTGACTCTACTTGTTTTAAGTGTCCTAAGCAATGTTCAGAGAAAGGCAACTCGAAATTATTTAGTGACTCTGAGTGTTTTTAAGTGTTTCAAAAGTTTTAAGTGCTCTAAAACCAAAGCAAAAAACATCAAAATAAGAAAATAAACATACCCGTTAGTGTCATTGGTCAAAACAAAGCAGATGAAAATTAATTTGCAAAAAATAAATTCACGCGGAAGTGGCTTTTTGACTTTTCCTCTTTTGGGGGGATACGATTAATACGGGGGATACTCTATTTCGTGACACCGTTTCATTCTAATTATATTATTTCGAATTCTAATATCGCGTTCTACTGTCGTTTAAATCAAATAAAAAATTGTAACCAGATAATACTTGAACAGACAGAGTGCACAGTGTGGTGGTGATGATGATGATGATGATGCTGTGGTAGTGCAGGTGATAGTTGTAGCTGAAGCAGTGATAATAAACGAATAAGGCTATGGGAAAAAATCATATGTGTGCCATAATGGATGAAGCATAAAAATCGATAGTTATGGCATTACATGCTGAAGTGCATCGTTATGATGTTTTTTTTGGGTCTGTGTTTCATGGACATGAAGGAGACGATGAAAGACAGAACCAGACATAAACCAAGAGACAGTGTATGATCGCTTGAGCAGGTGTAACTTTGCTAGATCCTTGAGGTTAGTAGGTGTATGATAATTCATTATATGCATTTTATATAGCGCCTTTTCAAAGGGGCTACTCAGAGGCGCGATCAGTTACACGTGTGTACCGAGAGCAGGTGCTGGGTGCATGGTTGGGATGAGTAGGTGTATGCTTGGTTGAGTAGGTGCAACTTTGCTGGCTGGTTGAGCTGCAGAGCACTGAGTAGGTGTATGCTTGGTTGAGTAGGTGTGATTTCGCTAGATCCTTGAGGTTAGTAGGTGTATATGATAATTCATTATATGCATTTTATATAGCGCCTCTTCAAGGGGGCTACTCAGAGGCGCGATCAGTTGCACGTGTGTACCGAGAGCAGGTGCTGGTGCATGGTTGAGGTGAGTTACCGTGAGTAGGTGCACATGGATGCTTGGTTGAGTAGGTGCAACTTCGCTGGGTGGTTGACGTGAGTAGGTGTATGCTTGATTGAAATGGATGAGTAGGACTGCCTACCTTCATCACTCAACCCATCGAATTCGTCTGAGTCGAGATTGGTTCGGAGCAGAAACTGCGCCACAATCGTCGACTTCCCCACTCCCTTCAGTCCAGCCATCATGATCTTGTATCGCTCCTGACATGGCGTCACGTCTCCTCCGCTCACTTCTCCCAGACGACTACTTCCGGTTGTCGCACTTCCGCTGCTCTCTCTCGACCGGAAGTCGTCTGACTGACCTGGGGCCAACGGTCGCCCGCTGACGTAGAGATCGCCCTCGCGGACCAACCGGTTCCCCATGATCGTGAAGCTGCGTACCTTGCGCAGAGGGTAGGTGTCGTCCGAGTAGGGCAGGGGGTCGGGTGGTAAGAGCTGCTGTGAGGATGAGGATACGGCGTTGAGGCGCTTGGAGGGGACGCTTCCGACGCGTGGGCGCATCTCACCGATGCTCCACGTCTGCTCCGGTGCTCTGCGTTCGAAGACGACCTCCAGGAGCTGTGTCTCAACGCTGTCTCTACGCGACGATCGAACCCCAGCTGCTGTGTATATCTCATCCGCTTGACCAGTCACACCCGAGGAGGAGGAGGCGGTGAGTGAGAGGGCAGATGGAAGTGGGGCAGCGTTAGGGATGAGAAGATTCTGAGGTCTTGGCTTCTGGCAGATCCGATGCGTGGGGGAGAATCCGCCGCTATACGACCGAGCTCTGTACTGCTCGAATTCGTCATGTTCTCGAAACATCTTCGACGAACAGACGAGATTACCACAGGTCACGAAGACGATTCCAGTTTTTATAGCGCTCTTATAGACTACACGCTGGGCTTTATATATGTACTATTGTGTCCGAAGGTTATATTGCAGTATATACGAAACACTCAGCCGCTGCGTAGCGCAATAATACAGCAATGGAGATTTATATAGCGCCGGAATAGTCTTCGCAATAAAACGTAACGACCTCTGACGTCAGAGCTGATTGCGTTGCTGTGTCGTCGTCTGCTTCTGCGTGATAACGTCACTACAAAGTCACGACACAAGAAACGTCACTACAAAGTCACGACACAAGAAACGTCACTACAAAGTCACGACACAAGAAACGTCACTACAAAGTCACGACACAAGAAACGTCACTACAAAGTCACGACACAAGAAACGTCACTACAAAGTCACGACACAAGAACAGAGAACTGAAAATTTCATCCGTGTGCTTCACGACTTCTATCAGGTTTATGGTGATCGCTGCATTATTACCGTAAACGACGAAGATGACCTTCTCTCACTTTACGATCAACAGTCATGATTGTGGTGGACTGCGTAGCTTGTTCTGCTACAGGCGCTAAATAAATTGACAAATGCAATGCAATATAATCATATCGCCTAGACTGCTCTAGTCTAGAGGCTGGTCATACCACATGTGGTTGGTCGTTTTATTTCACGTAGAAACCGAGACATCCTTTATGTTTCTAGTAATTATAATTAAATGTGTAGGCCCTACCATATAATTGTAAGGTATTTAAAACAGCGATAAGCTGAGCATAGAATTCAGGGCTGTTTTAAAGGAATTTTTAGAGCTGTACAACCCTTTTTTTCTTTTCCCATCCTCCATGGTAAATTATTTCCAATCGGAGGACAATGAAATTTTTTGCTAGTTTTACCTGTACACAAGTGCTTCTACAACTGCACAAGTTCATTTAGAACTGCACATCTTGTGTACAACTGCACGTTAAAAAAGCCGTGGCATAATTTCAGAAGAGTTCTGGATTCACTTTGACCAATGATGACGAACCCCTCCCCCACCCCCATCCCACCCCTTCCGCGTATAAGAAAGACTCTGTCGCTGACTCTTCACGTCACCTGCTTGACCGTTGAAGTCCTATCCCATTTCTTTCCTGTTTGACCTCTTTCCTTCCGCTTGTCAATCATCTTTCTCGAAACTCTGGAGTGCGTTGCTGAGTACACCCATTGCGCGCCTTTTGCAACTCTCTCCCATCTGTCAATCACACCTATCTGAAGTCTGGAGTATGACGGGGCTGCAATGTTATGACAACGGGATAGCTTCCCCTACATTATGCTTGCAATAAATCAAATGCAATCTCGAATATGCCTACAACATATTATAATAATTATAGGATTGTCTACTAGCAAGTACTTTGCCTTGCCATATTCGACGTGAATTTGGAGCAGTTTTTCTTCCTTTGGCTTTAGATAATTCATCCAAACTTGTTCGTCTGCTGTGTAACTCAACAGTTGCGGCATGTGGAAAATTCAATTAGTTTAACGTCACTTTAACTAGAGCCACATGTGGAATTTAATTAAAAGTACCCATGCACCTGAGTCAGTAAATTATCAGGATTTTTTTAAACATGAAGACAAAAACATTTTTGATTGTAGGACGCTCATATTTTTGTCTGAAAAGTGATGAATTGAATTCGATGGCCAAACGTCATTGGGCCAACGAGTGAAGTCTGTTATTATAGCAAGGAAGAAAAAAGTATAATTCTGTTGGCGAGAAATTGCAAAGAAATTGGTAAATTTCCGCAAAAAGCATGCACTGCGGGTGATCCCAAAGTCGAGGCAATATTGAACAACATTGCCTTGCGTGCTGGACGACGTAGGCCTACACAGCGGCGAGGACGCCACCAACTGGTGCGAATTACAATAAACGAAATTGGCACTTCCTACGCGGGATACCTAACAAGAAAAATTCATTTCTATTCTCGCCAAGGAATAAATACGACTAATATATATATATATATATATATATAGAATATACAGTGTATATAGAATATATATATATATATAGAATACATATATATATAACATATAATATATAGGCCCAATATATTATATATAGGCCTGTATATGGAAATCTTCTGATTGAATTGTTTCCCGAGCATTCCGATTGGTGTATACTAGGCCTACACCGTCCTGTTGTTGATTGAGCCATAAAAACACTGGCAGAGGGTTTGCTTTGACTATAACGAAATTAAAATGTGTGTGAAGCAACGAGTTGTAATGATAATTGTAATTCAAAATTTAATGATGATGTAAGTCCTACTGTCCTAAGTAATAATTATAGGATGTGAAGATTGCTGACGTCGAATTTCTGAAGCGCTGAAAATTTTGAATTATAGCCTAAATTGTCGATAGGAAAACACGAATTTCAGTTTGCTTATCTCACGGAGAAATGTTAGCCATCTGACACAATGCGCAACTGCGCATGTTATACCTATGCATATGGAACAGGGTGCAGTTAGGATAAGTAGGCCTATATAATTGAGGTACGCCACTATTGAAACCTAGACCGTGAGACAATGTATGGGCCTAATACGAAGACCGCATTCATGACATAGATTCATGTATGTCCAGCTCAGGAAAATTCATCTGAACTCTGCCCAATGTTTGTGTAAGTTTATGTAGAGTATTGCTTTTCCCTAAAAAGCATTTCAACTTAATGCAATCTGATTCAAACAAACTACGCTTCACTTTATTCTACGATTTAGCTTCTGTTTAAATATCCTCACCTTGTCCAAGATGATTCTAAAGTTCACGAGTGCCAATTCTTATACTTGGATTCCATCTCTCAAAACAATCCCTACCGCTCTCCAATTCTTCAGAAAACGAACCATGAGACCATCAGATGTGCGTAGAGAGACAGAATGGGATAAGCACGACTTATGGCGCTCACAACAGCGCTAAATAAATATCACATGACAGTAATCACACACACTGACGAAAGCTGCAGCTCACCACAGTCATGCACGAACCTTTTAAATCCGACGATGCTTTCGCTCTACTGCAGCAATGGACGGACGATGATGACGACGACGATGACGACGACGATGACGACGACGATGACGACGGTGACGATGAAGAGGAGGATGAATAAGAGAAGGAGGAGGATCTGGAAAGGCAAATGTGGCGCCACCTGTTGCTCGATGAGCTGACTGACGATGAGAGTTTCTGCAGGACAGTTGAGAACTAAGCTTAAATAGATGCAACGGATGCCAGCCGCTGCTGCTCTGCTCTGCTGCTCTGCATGGGGTGTGCTGTGTCTGTCGTCACATCGGCTGCAAACGGTCTCTGTCTCTCTCTCTTTCTGTGTATCTGTCTCTGTCTTTGCATATATATTTATGTATAATATACAATTATACATATAGGCTACATATTATATATACAGGGTGGTCCAAAATAAACTGCACAGTGACAGTTTTCTTGATATAAGTATAACAATTCAATGTTTAATGCCATTTTTCTTACTTATATATATATTTTCTCTGACGTCATCATTGACTTCATCATTGTTTATCATAGTTTATGGTAAAGAAGTTGTTGTTTATAAGAGATTGTGATCATGGGACGCTTAACTGAGAAAGACCGATGTCTAATTTGGAATCTACGAACTCAGAAACATTAGGGGTCGTGTGGCCCCCAAACAGCCCGGACTTGAATCCAGTCGGCTACGCTGTTTGGGGCGCCCTTCAACAGATGGTATACCGTCGTAGAAGTTTCACCACAGTGGATCAGTTGAAAGAAACAATCGTCACAGAGTGGACCAAGCTGTCACAGCGTTTCATTGACCGCGCAATTGATCAATGGCGTCGTCGGCTTCAATGCGTGGTCGAGCAGCAAGGATGACACATTGAACATTTTATGTAACAAAATCCATCCATGCATGTAATGTTACAGTAAAAATAATAAATATAGCTGTGTTTTTGTGAATTTTCACGGTTATATTTGAATTGGTCTGAATAAAGTACTATCAATTTATCATTGTGCCATTTATTTTGGACCACCCTGTATATATGTGTGTACTATTCATATTATCATATATTGTAGGCCTATTCATGTATAAAAAAATTGCATATATTTTTATCCGTTTTATGCGTGATTGTCACTGCCGTAGTCTTTATAATTGCCATCGTAATTTTTGCTTCTGCGTCGTTTTGGCTTATGCTATGTCCGTCCGCAAGTATTTCTGTATGGCATTATGCGCACCGCTGAATACATGCAGGCCCTACAATAAATGCAATGCCACAGGTTGTCTATGAATGTCAGAGAATGTACATAAAGCTTTTCGTGTGTATTCGAATGATTAGATCAAATGAGACAAGTGATTGAAGAATCAAACAATTAACTGCATCGATGTGTAAGAATTACTTAGATATAAATGTCGACCGGCAGCTGTGTATGGGCCTATAAAGTACATCGCCAATAAGTCAATTAAAACTTAAAAACTGTCAATGAAATTGTCATTAGGAATTGGATTTCAGTTTATCAGTGACATCTGTAGAGTACAGTAGAAAATGAGTTCAAAAGTTCGTTACTAATGTAACTGGACTGCAGCGAAGTTCAGTTGAGGATATTTGCGAAGATAGCGCCCTTGTAACGGCATGGCTGTGTTACGGCGCCACAGAAATCGTCATTGTTATTATTAATATTACAGCACCGAACCACGGGTGCAGAGATAAGCATGAAATATGAATCAGTGGAGGCAGTAACTGTTATCATAAAGGGATTTTCTGTGAGCAATAGTTTTATGGCATCTGAGAATCGTGGTTGGATTATAATGCATAGCAAAAGCATAGCAAATTATTGATGAACTGACTTAGGCGTATGATAACTGTGCAACGACCAATGTTCATTCAAGTGAGATCGATCAAGCTCCACAAGCTGAGTACGGGATGAGACGAACGCTAAACCACTTTAACAGAAGAGAATGATGATGAAGAAGGAGGAAGAGAAGAAGAAGAAAAGAAGAAGACAAAGAAGAAGAACAAGAAGAAGAAGAAGAAGAAGAAGAAGAAGAAGAAGAAGAAGAATAGAAGAAGAAGAAGAAGAAGAAGAAGAACAAGAACAAGAAGAACAAGAACAAGAACAAGAAGAACAAGAACAAGAACAAGAACAAGAATAGAAGAAGAAGAAAAGAAGAAGAAGAAGACGAAGAAGAAGAAGAAGAAGAAGAAGAAGAAGAGAATAGAAGAAGAAGAAGAAGAAGAAGAAGAAGAAGAACAAGAACAAGAACAAGAACAAGAAGAACAAGAACAAGAACAAGAACAAGAATAGAAGAAGAAGAAAAGAAGAAGAAGAAGACGAAGAAGAAGAAGAAGAAGAAGAAGAAGAAGAGAATAGAAGAAGAAGAAGAAGAAGAAGAAGAAGAAGAAGAAGAAGAAGAAGAAGAAGAGAAGAAGAATAGAAGAAGAAAAGAAGAAGAAGAAGAAGAGAAAAAGAAGAAGAAGAAAAAGAAGAAGAAGAAGAAGAAGAAGAAGAAATTGTTTTAGAAGATCAGTCCCTTAAGGTAGCCCTGAGGTTGCCATGTGTATGAATAAAGTGTTAGCGACTTCGCTTTCTTAGCCACGGCATATCATCGAGGGCGACTGGCCAGTCCGCTATTATACCTCATCGTTTCGTCTGGAACGATCCCTATTGTGTCAGTCTATGCTCATAGGTTCGTTAGGTAGCGCAAGTGGAGCAGACCCGAAATTGAATTTCTGTTCTGGAAAAGATTTGAACCATCGACCTGTGACTGTCAGTCCAGCGCGTTGACCGCTGCACTACCGAGCATCACAATTGAAAGGAAATTTACAGAGACCTTCTTTTGCTGGAAAAACCTCCAACCTTGCTGTAGAGCATGACATTAAATTGTAGTTAGCTCAAGTGAAGCTGATACGAATCGGATCTAATCATAGGCACACGTAGACAGATAGCCAGATGAAAAAGCGTAGGCTCTTTACGATATGAAGCCAAAAAAATTATAGTGAATGCTCGTTAAAGATAATAAAGCTACCTCGCAGATAGCGTAGGCTATATCTTGCATACACCAGTATTGATATCGAGTTTTATATTAAGCCAACGGAGTTCATCGAGCGCAGAGCTGCAGTGAAGACTGTAGAGTTTCTTATAAACGTATGCGCTTATTATAGGCCTATTACTAGCTTGGATATCCAGCGCTGCCCGCAAATTCAGATTTTTCCTCCCCAAACGAGCTCTACCCGCCCCTGTTAGTCGGGTTCGCCACCACTGTGGGGTACTAGGCGTTGCTCAGTAATTTTTTGTTTTTTCCGCAAACCCCAACTCCACCACTAGTCTCGCTCCGCCCCGCTCAACTCCACCCCGTTTCACCCAGAACCCATCCCTCTGCGGTACCCGACCACAGTAATTGTAATTGTAGGCTAATTGTAAATGAACATTTATATAGCGCCACTTCAGAGAACTCCGCCACAGTATATAGCCTACATATATATATATATATATATATATATATACTGTGTCTCCACTATTTACCTCCTCCAACACTCCTTTCTCCCTCCACTTTCGTCCCGTCACACCCATCATCCCTTCCCTCCCTTCTCTCCCCTTCCTTCTCGCCCATCCTTTTCTCTCCAAATTTTTGTTCCGCCACTTTCCGTCCCACCCTAGCACAATAATAATGTTAATTAAATTAAATGTTGTGCCCCTCAGCTTGGAATGACCTTCCCTCCTCTGCGGCTCATGTTTGGGGCTCCTCTTCGTCTACTCCTTGGCCGCATGCATTTTTCTTTTCCTGTGACGACAAAGGTATCTCCCACCTCGTGGAGGTCGCTGACTTCCGCTCAACATTGGTATACAACACGTGTGTCCTCTGCCGCCTTCTGAATAAAATCATAGCACACTGCTTTTTTTATCGCTATCTGATTGAACCACACACACAACTGAACAGCTCTGGATCAACATGTTTTCCATTCGACGGAATCGACCTCTGCAGCTCATATAAATAGCCCTAACCCACACAACTTATACTCGAGCTCCTCAAAGACAAACGACGCATCCACGTGAATGACCTCGACATTATACCAACGATTTTCATGCAATTAGACAACTAGACACGCCTCTGGAAGCGTCTACAACGCGAGGCTTGCTTTCGGGCAGGGCCGGATTAAGGCATGTTTAACATGTTCGACCGAACAGGGGCCTCACACTTTATGGGCCCCACACATGCGGGAAACAATTTTGAGAAAAAATTAATATTTTCTGAAAATTTTCGACCAAACGACTAAAAAGGTCATCAGATTTATCGACCAAATTTTCTGAACCGGGCCCCACATTTCTTAATACGGCTCTGCTTTTGGGGTGATCGAGACCAAATATCGTAACTGAATATTTATGGATCAGGCTCTAAAAGCGCTCGCATAAACGCCGGCAATGTGCATGAATTGGGTCTTTTGGACCTCGGAATTTCGTCCCTAAATTGAAAATAGTCCATTCTCACAATCGCCTGGCTATACGCTGCCGAGAGTTGTTTGCTAATTCCATCCTCCAGGATCGATTTGATCACAGCCGATCTGAAACATGAAGCTGCGATATGTAACCTGTAGACGGGGTGGTAATCTCTGGGAGATTGTCAGGATTCCCAAGGGTCCAGAGCAAAGTAATCACGAGAGTGGTCGTGACTCGTAAGTTATCATCGACCTTGAAATGCATATGCATCGCATATGCGTCCACAATAGACAGTCTATAAATATACATGCACTGCGCGTCGTGACAACTCACGACCTCGCAGGATCAACGCCTCATGAGTAATGTCATGACGTGCGAAACATGACATGATGACATCTGCAAGCAGCTTGTTTTATGCGTCACCAGAATTAATGGTTGGTGTTGTGGGTCAGCGAAAGCGCAATGAACTACAGTTCGTGATGGACCGACTACGATACCTTTCAGAGAATAACCCAAGTCGGAACAGCTGTGCAGAAATGTAGACAGAAATGTCTTTCCTGCATTGCGGACCCGGACTATGTTCCTCCCTAGTTTAAAGACACTCACCCATTCCACGATTCACTGGCCTCATGATGGTAATGTCCCACGGGCGGACATCTTAATGGAGAAAATGTTTTGATCAGAGTGCTTTATATTGCTTAATTTTTTGTACAGTTGTAAACCAAAGTGCACCTATGCAGTGGATAAATAAGGAGTAGGGCCTTATGTAAGCTTATACTATACTTACGCAGTTACGCACTTAGGCCTGCTTAGTTTAACTTCTGCAATGTTTTATCCCGAAGCATTCTCTGTTTTTGAAAAAATAACAGTGAAGTATACAACAAAGCTGCTGCTGACACTGACGAAAGCTAAAATACAACGACTACGATAACAAAACTGTGACAATGATGTAGATAACAATAACGACTATCATGGTGATTAAGATGCTAGTGTCGTTGCTTCTGTTATGAATGAAATTGCCGGCGTTGCTGATGATATGATTATGATGTTCTTGCTGTTGTTGTTGATTATAAGACGATGATGCCGATGATGATGATGATGATGATGACGATAGTGATGATGATGACGATGACGATAATGATGATGACGATGACGATAATGATGATGACGACGACGATGATGATGATGATGATGACGATCATTATGATGATGCAACAAGCAGACAATGATAATGACAATGGACGACGACCTGTTGCTGTTTGCATAAGAACATCGATCCATCCTCATCATCATCAGCAGCAGCAGCAACGATAGCAGAAGTTGAGAACAGATGAGACTTTTTTGGGACGAATTTAGACGGAAGTTGACATTGGCGCCTCACCTGAACAGAAGACCAGACGATATGTGTATGGTCCTACGTCATATCCGTTCAACGGTCGGTCGGTCTTCGTCCTGAAGCAGACGACAGTTCAATATCCGGCGTCAGACTGTTTACCAACGCACAGCGACACTGTCCATCCCGGCAGGAAAACCCGGCTGCAGCTACTCTGAGTTGTCGTCACAGCTAATCGACCGTCCTCTGTCCGCTGTCCTCCGTCCTCTGTCCTCTGTTCTTCGTCCTCCGTCTTCTGTCCTCTGTTCTCCGTCCGTTAACCCGGTTCCTGCATCAACTTCCTCCTGTCACTCTTTCCGCCCCAATCCTCCTCCTCATTCTCTTCATCTCATCCTAATCCTCCTCCTCCTCCAAAACCTTTTTCTCTTATTCTTCCGTCTCATGCTTAACACGCTGCTTCGTCCGTCCGGTTCTGCATGCAGAGCACATTGCAATTGATTGCATCGTATCTCGTCTATGCTATGCTTCTACTTTCTACGCCTCGTTTTTCATCTTCCACGCTTCAACCGCAATATAACAAATCCTCCTCTCTCTCCTCTTAAACCTCCTTATCCTGCTTCTTCTCCGCCTTCTCCTCCTTTTACTTCTCTTCTTCTTCCTCCTCCTCTTTTTTTATCCTCATAAACCTCCTCTTCCTTCTCCTCCTTCTCCTCCTCCTAGTCCTTCTTCTTCTAGTCCTCCTTCTCCTCCTTCACCTTTTCTCCTTCATTTCCTCCTCCTCCTCCTCCTTCTCCTCCTCTTCGCTGTTCTCTTCTTCATATTCTACAGAAGGCCGGCCGTTGCCATCTAGGTGACCTTCTTGTATTCTTGTGAAATCTTGTGTCACGACTGCAACTGGTCTAATTTAGAGACAGCATTATTAAGATCCATGAATGCAGACAATTGTAAGTAGACCATAATATTATGCAATGTACTTAATCAACCAATCATGCAATCCTTAATGATTTATATTGCGCCCCTTCAAGGTACTATACTCAGAGGCGCTCCCGGCTGAGATCAAGCGAAAAAAACAATCTTCAATTATTATTATTATTATACAACATACATGCTGGTTTAATTAGCTTTTACGACGCCTTTGAATCAGCTTTTATTTAGAAATGGTAGCATACATTCATGAAGCATTTACACTCATCAGTCGTTCATCGTCCATTACACCCCTCTTGGATTAAAGCGACCATTGCCTCATGAATTGGATAGCGTGACTAAGGCTCATTAGAAGTCATTACAAGATTAGACTGGTGTCACGACAACTCGTCCAACGACAACTCGTCCACGGACAACTGGTCCACGGACAACTGGTCCACCGACAACTGGTCCACTCAAATAGAAGCCGGATTAACGAGAAAGCGCTTGAGAAATGGAAGCTGGATGAAAGTTCTTTATTTACGAAATAGGAGCTGGGTTTATGAAAAAAAGTCTAATGGTTTTCTTGCTTAAATAGAAGCTGAATTGACGATTTTCATCATGTGTCTCAACATGCATCCAGCTTCTATTTCAGATAGAAAAAAACTTGATCATCTTCCATTTCTTAAGCGTTTTTCATCAATCCAGCTTCTATTTCACCTGTAAAAACCTTCATCCAGCTTCCATTTCTCAAGCGTTTTCTCATTAATCCGGTTTCTATTTCGGTGGACGAGTTGTCGTTGGACCAGTTGTCGTGGAACCATTAGACTAGATCCATGCATTCATCAACTAATCCATACATCAAGCCATCAATCAGTTATTAATCCATCCATCCGTCATCAACCAATTCATCGATCTTTCCATCTTTCCATCCATCCATCCACACATCTATCAACGAATCCATCCAACCATCCATAGGCGTACGAGGCGTGGGTACAGAGGGGCAAATGCCCCCCAACTTTCGGGCAAGTCTGGTTTTTCGGGCAAACACAGACCCGAGCGACTAAAAAAAGCTTGTCAACTTTCGGGCAAGTCTAGTTCTTCGAGCAAACACAGACCCGAACGACTAAAAAAAGGTCGTCAACTTTTTTGACGGATATATTTTTCGGGCAGCAGAAGTTCAATCTTTGCCCCCCCCCCCACAGCTGAAATCTCCCGTACGCCTATGCAACCATCCGTCCATCTTTCTATATGCTAATTCATTCATCCATCTATCCGTCCATCCATTATCTGTCCATCAACGCAAGTGTAAACCAACGGAAGTTTCTGCTACAGCAGCAGCAGCTGCAACCTGGTCTCGCAGGTCATTGTGGTCGTTGACTGAGTGCTTTAGTCCATCACAGGGTAAGTCTCATGGAGTTAATTGTGATCGATAATGTTTGCAAATGGAGTGGGGGAAGGGGGTGACATGTCGTCCACCCATCCGTTCATCCACTTGTTTATCTATCCGAAGGCAAAAAATATGCTCCATTGCCCCTCCAACTGGAACGCACGGATGCTCTAAGCCCGTCAGGATATTATGCTTCGAAGTAGACATCGGTCCTTGCATTATGTTCGTCATGCGACCTGTTTATCTGTCTAGCTGTCCCTCTGGTCTCGTGTTTGTCTGGTTCGTACAATATGCCTGTAAATATTTTCTGTCTATATGCTGCGTTTGTGTTAGCACCAATGCACTATGCAATGTATGCAATGTATGCAACTATGCAATGTATGCAATGTATGCAATGTATGTAATGTATGCAATGTATACAATGTATGCAATGTATGCAATGTATGCAATGTATGCAATGTATGCAATGTATGCAATGTATGCAATGTATGCAACTATGCATCCATCGGGAGAGCGCAGTGGTTGATATACCACACCATTTAATTACTCTTAATGTGGTTGTATTTTCTCCCACTCATCATGATAGGCGAAAAAAATTTGGCATCCGGTCGAAATCTTTAAAAAAAATTCCCGTTACGTTTGCCCGATAATTCTGACGACCTTTTTTTAGTCATCCGGTACTTTTGCCAGAACTTTTTTGACCTTTTTTAAAAAAAAATCCGGGTCTTCTTGCCCAAAAAATCAGTCTTGCCCGAAATTTGGGGGCATTTCCCTCCTCTGGACCCCCGTCCCCTACGTCTATGCCGCTCACTATTTTTTTAATGTAGCTGCGTATCTTCTCTAGTATCATCCTTCCATGAGTCCATCTGTAGAGTAGTGTTCGTTGCTTTGCAGCCGAAGGGTTGCAGGTTCGAATCCACCCCAAGCCGCCGCGTAGGCACCTTGAGCAATGAGCAAGTCCTTCACTCGCAATAATGCTCAAGCGCTTCAGCGTGAAACTCCGAGTCAGTGTCTGCGCGGTAGTCGGGAGCGCATCTGACTCTGAGTAGAACTTTGAATGGGGTGCTTGTAAAAAGTGCACATACATAGACCTAGGCTACATAAGTGGTTCTAGCGGTCCGAGAATCAAGAGGTCCTTCGCACGCAGTGTGCTGTGGCAGAAATCCAAAATCGGGATCAAATACAATACGAAACTCTCAGAATGGTGCAATTAAAATCATCCCACAATTCACACATTAAAATGTCGTTGCGTTCAGTGTACGAACAAAAACAAACGGGCAAGTGAAAGAACAGGACGCACTCCACCATCATCATCATCTTGATTTTTCTTTTACCCAGCGTATTTAAGTAAAAGACACAGCTTGGGTGTAAGAGAAACAAGACAACTATGAGGATGAACTGTATCCACTGGAATGACGAAGGCCAATGAGTTCTGTGCGGATGTGTTTTTCTGTTGACACTGTGCATAGATGTTCATTGACTATAGATGCACATGTACATTGTACAATAGTACAATATTGTACATGAATACAAGTACGAAAATAACTCGACCACCGGTACATTGGACTACTATAAACACTGCATGGAAATTATCCTGTCAGCATTTCTATGGACGATAGACAGGACCCACGTGGGTTCTTATGTGGGTCCCATAACGAATCATGAGCGTTTTATGGACTTCGCGTGGGCATTCTTGCAAGATTAATTCGGTCATTTGGAAACGAAGTTTTAAGTAAAAAGACAAAACAGGCGCCCTCCAGAAACAGAAGAGAGGGAAGGAAAGTAAGTAGTAGTGGCATTACTTGAGTTCATCTTGGATTTGTCGGATCAAAATAGAGTTGACTAAAAATTAATTAAGTTGACTACAATTTAAGTTGACTACAAATTAAGTTGATTACAAATTAAGTTGACTACAAATTAAGTTGATTACAAATTAAGTTGACTACAAATTAAGTTGAATACAAATTAAGTTGAATACAAATTAAGTTGTCTACAACTTAAGTTGACTACAAATTAAATCAAGAGCACCACCTATTGACTATGCACGGACAGTAAATGCTGTTGCTGATTATGTAAAATTATGCATGGTCCGTGATGTGTTATTTGCACGACAAATTTTTATTTGCATGTTATCTATTTTGTGTTTCTGGTGAGATAAAGGAAGCTGATGTAGGACCAATATTAAATCCAAATGGCAATCGTTTTACTATTTAAAAACTTTGAATTAATCTTGTGAGTAACTGCATGCTGCGGATTCTACCGACCAAATTTATCTCGAAAGATACGAGCTAAGACCTAAAACCAATATGCCTAAGTAATCCTATAATGCGAAAACTGATGTTATCTACAAAAACTCTTTGTTTCCGAGCAAAGACTTGCATGCACTGAACTCCCATTTGACGCACGTGTGTGTCTCTTCTTCCACTCTGCTTAACTGTACCAAAGCGCAAGTGAGTTTTTCTCTTTGCCTGGATGGATGTCGTTCTATCCTCTCTGTTTGCCTGTCTTGTCTGTCTGTCTGTCTGTCTGTGTGTCTGCCTCTGTATATACAATACATTGCGCTGTCTTTCTATAGAGTCTATAGAGTCTATACAGCTGAAGCACAACTGCAATGTGAGCACAACGGACGATAAATTAATGTTTCCTATTATACTTATGGCAACAACCGAAACGAAGAAAACGAACCAAAAAATAATGGACAAACATACGATCGGATAGATATCCAGGCAAATAGATAGACAGACGAACACAAAAGGATAGATATATGCACTTGAAAAAATTGCAACAGCTAGACAACAAATAAATTAATGCTCTCAAATAAAGACAGACTGGCCAAAAGACGAACGAATGGAAAAATTGAAAGAGGGTGGAAAGGAAAGAACAGGGCCTGAGAGGGCAGACAGAGGTAAAGACGGACAAATGAACGGATGGACAGAAGGACATTATGTACTAAAGAGCGGACAGACGAAAGGAAGTACAGACAAATAAATGGACAGAGAAACGCCGGAAAAAACAGACAAGCAAACAAAATAATGAAAACCTAGACAAAAGAGGCTAAGAGATATGCATGTAAAAGACGATGATCTGAAAAAGGTGAAGATGACAGATGTGTACTTGTCCGGATGCTTCTCTGGAATCAGAAGAATGATTCGTCTGATGCAAAAAACACAACGGAAACAAAACTCGAACAGCAGCAGTGAGTCCTTCTCTCGGTCTCCAACCATCGCTGCCACTTAGAAGAACATATTGACTAAGATAGACGGACAGACATGAGGATATTGGGAAACGAACCACCTGTATGTATGACCTACGTGCATGAAGCCGAGAGATTGGAGTCCTTACAAATGCATTAAGAAGAAAGACAGATTGACACAGACACGGAGACGGACAAGCGGGAAGATGCAAATGGGGGTGATAGAAAGAAGAGAATCGGACATGCGATTTTATCAAGATAGCCTTTAGACCTATCCCAATGTATCCCATCGAGTGCCAAGAGCACAGACGTCGTATGTGCAAAAACCAAAACTTTTCAGGAAGTTGGAAAAACGTTTTTGCAAGATACATGTTCCTTTTTCATAAAAAGTGAGATAGCCAAAATGTTTATTTTGATTCAGCAAGTGATATTGTCAGTGTCTTTTATGCAGCAGCATAACGAAAAGGCTTTAAAATGTAATTAAAGGTCATATACGACATCTGTGCCCAAACGGCGGCGCCCAAACGTCCTTAATTATACTGCACAGATGTCGTAAGTGACAAAAACTACTGCACAAATGTCGTATATGCGGCAGACGTTACTGCACAAATGTCGTATATGTGGCAGATACGACATTTGTGCCCTTATCATTGCAGATACGACATTCAGTTTCTGAACGATATCTTACTGCATATTCATCGTATGTACATACAACATTTGTGAGGCTGTGAAGAATAATTTTGCGCATCGAATACCGTCAAAAAGTGATTTTCTGAAAAAAGTGTAGATACGACGTCTGTGCTCTTGGCACTCGCCATGCTTCATTAAGAGATGTTTGATTATAATCAGAAAGTTGACAGCACCGCATTAACAAATGTGGTGGTGGCTCTGTTCAGTAAAACTGTGGGACCACAAACAGTCATTCCTTCCAAGTAATGGCAACGTTTAACCTTAGCTCAAGAGTATTATAGAGGGGGGGGACTAAGTTATAGGCCTACGTCTGCTCAGAAAGTATATGGCCTACGAGTTCTTTCTGACATTTATGTCCTTTTGTGTTGCTATGGATTCAACCACATTCCACTTATTTTATGACAGTCTCCAATTAATTATTTGGCCCTGTTTCCAGTTATGATTGTTTTTCAACGAAATGATGTTATACTGTGCAAATCTGTCTTATCGAACATTCCTCGATCGACTGTTACAGTAGCCTAAGCGTAGGGTGATAAAACGAACAAACGTCACGTGATCAGAATATTAAGCCTTTTTGATCACTGAAAACAACATGAAACTTATTTTTACTTATCCGGAAGCACATAACCATTGGATATAATAATTATATATAACCTTATGGCTGAGTAAATAAGCTAATTAGTAATAAAATATAAAAGTAGGTATATTTAGTCATTATTATTTATACGCCTAATAATCTACATTTAGGACCTGCCTTAATGCCAAGTCCATTGTCATCAAAATCTTCATGCCGCGCCTGCGACATAAACTTCTTTAACCCTCCACTCTGTTCCATTCCATCAACGCTTGGAAACCATTAAATTTTTGCTAAATCGTTGTTTATATTGTCAGGTCTGGTGCTCTCCTAATGGATCTCTGCCAATGAAAGAGGCTGTAAGATTTGTCAATCCCAGTGTCTTTTAACCCCTTCCCTGGGGAATTTATATGCTTAAAGCCTGTTTTTGGACGTAAAGCCTATAGGCCTAATATACGTCTTCCCCAAAGAAGGAGTTAAAACGCACGTAGTGATGTAGGCTATAGGCCACCTTCGAAATCCGCAAACTATACTAGGATACGGAGCTGGAGACTATGCATTAGGCCTATAGACCTGTAGATAGTATACCAATACAGTAGTCTATAAATTAAACGAAAAAGTCTGCTATTAATATAACACGCAGACCTACGCTCAATTAGTGAATGTGTCAGTGGCATCTTTTTCACTGTTTGATTCACAATATCATGCTGGAGTTTTTTTGGCTTCTTGCGTGGTTGATGTAGGCCACGTGGTATACGAGGTCCGTCTTGAGACTTCAACTGACCAGACGAAAACGAAAACGTATATCGTTCATTTCGACATTAATTTGTTATGTAAACAAACTAAACATGATCTGTTTTGACTTCACCTGACGACGAATATATGAACTAGATGAACTGGATATAATTATTATCATGTTTTGACCGAACACGAAACGATATAATTTTTATTTGATACGGAAGGTTAATTTAAGCTATAGCCGTCCTACGTCTTTCTTAGTCTAACAGTTCGTGATTGTCATCACGATCTTGCTAAGTGATTTCAGTGATCTGCAGCTACGCTGGAACATGTTTCTTTTGCAAATAGTAGGGTCTAACAATAATGATTGTCTGGCAATATAAAGTTCATTTGAGAGCAATTATTTGAGATGTGACTAAAGCTTAATAAAGCCGTGTTTTGTTACTTTTTGTTGCGTTACGTTTTTGGTTCGTCAAAAAACAATGGATGGGCTCACTAAAAAGATATAACTTTTGTTCTGTTTTGAATTTCTTGCCCAAATTTGGCTATGATACGTAGATATGAATTACTTTAAGCCTGTAAATTGTTATTTTAAAATTCTTATTTTTGACCAAGATGTTGGCAAAAAACGTAGGAGATTTCTTTTTTATGACCCACCCTCTATATGTAGGCCACATATGCAGAGGCGGACAGATGTGAAACAGATGGGATTAATTTGAACAATCATGGCATTTCTATAATTATGATGAACTTAACAGTGATAGATTACTAGAAAAAGTGGTAATTTAGCCTTTTTAAACGTGGCCATCGAACAATAGACATTCTAAAACTCGTTGTTCATTAATCATGGGTTAATTCAATTAGTTTTGATTGCTTGTCCTAAAAAATCATTCGGCTGTGATTTACAGCCTTTAATTTGCTAGTGAATGTCGTAGTTGGATCAAATATAAAACCATTTTTATGTGCGAAAGCAGACGAATTGAGTGCATAGAGTTAGACCCTGCATTACAATTCGTTGTCAGTAGGCCTATAGGTTTTAAACAAGAGTTATAATTACGGGTCTGTGTCTAAAATTATTCATTTTAGTCCATCGTAATGGCGTCTCCATGCACGTGACAAATTGACAATCTATAGATAGGCCTATACTAACTATCGGCAACACTGTCATCTCATTTAATATAAGCTTAAAGAACTCTTTTGAGAATTGCTTGCATGGACAGCTTCTTAAAGAATTTCCTTAGGTTAAGCGCGCAACATTATTATATTTATGAAATATTATACACAAAGCACTTCGTAGCTTATTCGAAAGCAAAAGCGTAATCAACAAAAGCTTAATGAGTCAATCCATTTCAATAATACAATCCAGAAGCGAAAGTAAAAAATCAATTAGGCTATGTTTCTTTATTAGGCATGACCTAATTTTGTAATTATCCATAATGCTTATTTGCTTTGTGAAATTTACGTAGCCTACAAAGTCCACCGGGGAAAACGAAACATAGAAATGTGCACCAAAAATAAACCGAATATAAATAAAAGTCTACATAGTTCTGCTTCAATCATCATTCCTTCGAGCAACTGTTGCGTGCTGTGTCTAATAGCTTATGGTTAATTTCTTTCTCATAGGCAAAGAGTGTATCCATGTGTCAAGAGGCTTTCAGAGGTAGAACTCTGTCGAGGAACTGTTCCTAGCAGAAATGCTAGGGGCTTCAAGTAGGGGAAAGCAGCGCTTGAAAAGATTTCCCCTATAGAAATCCAGATGGAGTTGAAAAGCTTGTAGCACACCGACCTTTTGTTTGACCTTACTATACGAAATATCAACGTCCGCTGCTAGGTATTACCACGATTTCTGTACTCTGTCCTCCGTTCTTCCCATGTCCATTTCCATACATTTTCTCGTAGAGGTAAGATATTGAGCTATCGGCGCTTCTGCTTCTTGCCGCTAACCTTCTTCCTTCGTCTTGAGGATGACCTTCACCAATCGCCCTTGACCGTCCTCTCTCGACGTTCCTCCATTCTGCTCTCAAACTGTTTGCATCTCTAGCGTGGTTTCCTTCAGAGTCAACAGCTTTTCCGGATCTGTTGTTGTCGAAATCGATGTCAACGACGATGAACTTCGTTATTCGATCGCCTTCTTTCGATGAACTACTTCCTGCAGGGTTTTTCTTTCGAAAGTTGATCGTTGCACTGTACGCCTTCCTCTTATAACTCGCAGAATGTTGTGGCTTCGGTTGCTGCTTGTTTATCTCTTGCCCGTTGCCAGATGCATGGTTAGGTTGTCCGACGTTAAATTCATCACAGGACTTGGCAAGGGTTTTGTACGATTCACACTCCTGGGTCTGATTTCCACTGGGCGTTTGGCTTCTAAATGTTTGAACTAAACCGGTTGTCGTTCGTGGTGTGTAAGATTCAACTCTGCGTGGACTTTGAGTTCGAGTAAACGTTTTCACTTGCATTGAGCCAGGTTCAGGGTGATCAATACCATCATACGATTTGTAGATAAAGGGCTGGTTTTCTTCCGTTTTTGGACGCAATTCAAATGGTAAGCCTGCTGCGTAGAAATCCTGCGGCAAGGAGAACCTCTTCTCAGAATCGTTAGGTCTACGTAAGTCGGCAATAACCGGATTCTCGCAGAAGACTGTTCTGGAATTTGTTTTGAGTAAAAGGAATCTCGGGTCTGATGGTTGCTTCTTGCTTCCAGGTTTTGAACCCTGCGCCAGCAGTTCGAGGCCTGTCACCGAACTGGCTTTCTCTCCACGGTTTAATCTGTCAAGTTGAACGGCTGAAAGTGGTCCTAAAAGATAATGATATCGATTGTTAAAAGATCGTATTTTTGCAATTCAACAGCATAATGATAGACTATGCAATGCTTACGTTAATTAGCATGGTTAGGCTGTTCAACTTTTAAAAAATCCTCTAATATTCTATGAGTCATTTCCTGTCTTCTTAAAACCCTGACCTGTTGGACATCTAGTGGGCTTGTCTGAAAGCATGCTGAGCACTGTGAGCAGCCGACAGACTGACTTCGATTGAATCATTTATTTATGTCGCTGACATTATGAAACGCTCTCCTTTGAACACTGAATTCATCGTCACCTCAATTACAGTCAAATCGAAATAAGATCATTGAAGAAACTTGTGTTACCGCTCCTAAAGCTAACTAACATAAATAAAAGAAGTGGTAGGCCTAGGTGAAGAAGAAGATGAGATTTTTATATATTGCTACTTTTGAAATTTGCACTCGCGACCGCGATTCTTAGCAAGACACTTGTATATTTACTTTCTGCAATGGAATTTGGTCGTGAGTTTGTCTGCGTCGACGGTCTTCCGTTCACCATTCGCTCCTTCTGTTTCTTCTCCATTGGATTGCAATCCCTCGATGGTTGCTCCTCCGATTGCTCCTCAACCCCGGGAAGTGGTCGCTCTCTTCCCAGCTTGAAGCCATACATCCGCCAGAGCACCTCATTGTCGAAGTCCTCCGACTCCGTTGAGCTGCTTCGGTTTCGAGCGGACGATGGCCGATCGACCGAACGGCAGCCGACGATGGGAGGAGTAGGGCTGCTCAGACGGACCGGAGTGGACGGCGTGAGAAGGCAGTCCTGGGACAGGTAGATGGGTCTTCCTGCTTCCCACACTCCATGTGTTATTGGTGGAGTCGGTAACTCCTGGACGAGGTTTTCCACCCAGCTGAACGCCTTCTTCAATCTCCTGCCCTCCACTGCACGAGCCGCCGTCGGTCTCATTCGGATGGTGGAGCTGGTTCTTCGTTTGTCCGGAAGAGACGATGAGTCAGCGATTGTTCCCTCTGGAGTCATCCGACCTTTCCGATTCAAGACGGCGTCCGTTGAACTGTAAGCCTTCTTCACCGTCAATCCTAAAAACAGACGACTGCAAGATCTGAGTGACAGTATGCCTTAAAAGTATTGTTTGTCAAAGGTGTTGATGATAACACTGACAACAATGATGATGATGACGACGACGAATCGACGATGATAAAGGAAACTCCATTTATGGGATGCATATAATTTGATGGGTCATCATAATTATAATGAGCATGGTCATTTTTATTGCTTCTTGCTTCTCAAAGAACGTCACTAAAGTTATGACACCCTCGAAATGAGCTCAATTAGAGAATAATTTATAGGAAATAGGTTCCATACATTCTGCAATGTCTGCAAATGCCGGAAAACTGCTGCTGCTGAACGTGCTGATAATAAATAATGTGATCAACGAGATGATAATTTATTATCATAGTTATCAGTTCTCGGAAAGACGCTGCATAAAAATCTTAGTACAATTTCGTTTGCACTGAAGTGAGAAGTGACCAGACTCTTTTTGTGATTCTGATTTTGAATATTTATTGTTGTGTTGCTACTGACGACGACGAAGAAAGGAGAAAATTAATAGCAGTAGCAAGATATATGCGCCATATAATATATGTATATGATTATATATATATACACGTATTCAACTGAGCACAGCAGTGGTTCATTCGATGAGCCATGTATAATCAGGTAGAATAGTACGCCGACAATTCAAGCTAATAAATATGCATGAGCTGCGATGAATATTCATGAGCAAGGTCGTGCAGTTGTAGTCGTCAGTCGGCTTCATTATCGACGACATAAATGACAATTTGTCGAGCAAATTTCGTGGCATTTTTTTTATCCAAACTTATTTTTACGCTGCAATAAATTGCGTTAAATTCCATTAAATTGGACCAAACTGCAGACTATATTCCAGACCAAACTGGTCAAGTCAGATACGGGGATCAGATATGAGATGAGATGGAAGGCGATTAGAAAGATAATCTTTTGATTTAAACAAGAATATAATGTGACAGTATTACTTGCCTTTAATGGAGGATGGTCCGAGAGCGCAGAGAGATCCAAGAGACTGGCGTCCTCTTTGCACGGGGTGAGACATCAGCGGACCTCTGCCCTGTCGCCTTCGCCTTAGACTTCCTGCAAACAAATAATTATAAGAACGGTTTAAATTAAGCAGCTCAAAATTATTCGCACGTCGAAGAACTACAATACTACATGAACTTATTTCTGTTGATCAGATCCACAAAATATTTCAAACGGACCCCAGCCTGCTAAAAAAATATTTCGTCTTCCATTTAAAAAAGGTTTGAAAAGTCCTGCCTTAGAGAGGAAAGAGTTGTAGCGACATCTGGATTAGATTGGTGAGAATTTCAGAGATGCATGCCGCATCAGATTAGCCCGATTTAAATAAAATATTATCTCGATTAGATGTCAATTTAGTCTGTGGGAAAACCAGGCTTTTCAACAGTGGATCATGGAATTCGTGGCTGGAGTTATAAAAAAAATGGTCGCATATAACGACGCATAAGGATTACAAATCAAACCTCTTCTTCTATCTATGATGATCAGCATCACCACATTTAGAACCGTGCATAGAATTCAAAATAAAAGAACCATTATTATTCACCAATATTCAGTAAGCTTATACGCAGTCCTTTAGGACAGGCAGAAAGTAGTTTGTTAAGGACCAGAAAGGTGGTAGAGCAGACTATTATAGATTCTGAGTGGATTTCTTGAAGGGGCGCTATATAAATTCTTGAAATGAATTCCTATATCCGATACTATTGCAAAAGAGCAGCAACAGAAAAAATCGCTGAAGCCTGAAGACCTAACCCTCGGGCTACCAGGGGGGGTGGTATCCACCCCCCCCCTAGGTTTTTCCCAAATCAAACTTTTTTGGTTAGGAATAAAATTTTGACGTTTTAGGTAGCTGTAGAGGATTCATTTGCACACATTTTGAGCTAAAATGTGTGATGATATACCATACCATTCAAAAGTTATACCCGATATACCCGAGGCACCAGGGGGGGGTGGATACCACCCCCCCTTAGATTATCGGCTGTATCTTATCCGTCCTTTGACATGAAGAGACACCAATTACACCATTCTGTAGAGGGAATGTGGGGCTACATTGTGGTGGTCACGGAGTTGTCTTTGGACAACCGGAAGTCCTCAAAATAAATTAAAATATAAATAAAGGTGTTTTATTTTCATAAAATTTTCATGTTTTTCCTATTAAACATTATTCATAATTTATTTTTTAAGAGAAATAAATTATGTCATTCTATAGAGGGCATTCAGGGCTATTTTTTGATACCAATTAATTTGACATTTGATGACCGGAAGTGCTCAAAATAAATTTAAATGTGTGAAAATGTTGGGTTTTATTTACAACGCAAACCGATAAGTCTGCGTAAACGTTTTTCAGCATGTTTTACATGTTTTTTCTCTTTTTATTGTAACTAAAACTAACTTATTACTAGTTTTTATAGTTGAATATTGGACTTTATTATATGTAAACTATTTTTAATTAAATAAATTGTTAAAAACACACAGAATCTAATATTTTGCTTATGCGAAAGTATACATTTTGTGGAATCGACGGGTGCCTACGGTAAAAATTCATAACTTTGGGGTGCTTTTATATATTTCAAATCATTATACCATTTTGTGCAGAAATGAATGCTGAATCCATAGGTGTATTACAAGTTATGATATCTCAAACCAAACCCAAAATCCAGGGGTGGGTGGTAACCACCCCCCCTTGGTAGTCAGTGTTACAAAAAAAGCTTGGTAGCCTGAGGGCTAATATTATATTTACCGGTTGTGCCTGTTTTCACTTCCGGCTTATGATCCGTTCTTGACAGCACTACAAATAAAACGTACACATTCAAATTCTAATTTGAAATTTCAACAGCCTTTCAATTATTCTCTATCTGCATAATAATAATATCAACGACTCTCGGTGTAATCAAGCGAAAAACAAAGCAGCCTACTTGTTGGCTTCACTGTGAC
Organism: Lumbricus rubellus; assembly: GCA_945859605.1. Classification (NCBI taxonomy): domain Eukaryota; kingdom Metazoa; phylum Annelida; class Clitellata; order Crassiclitellata; family Lumbricidae; genus Lumbricus; species Lumbricus rubellus. The sequence goes on from OX243814.1 coordinate 24,519,651, forward strand.
TATTATCGTCAAAGTTTATAATTTAGACTGAAGGCTGGCTCTAGGCCGTAGAGGGCCTATTTGTGTAGACTGTAGAGTCATCTATTGGTATCATGTCTGGTTAATGATCATTCACAGGGCCGTAGCAACAATGAACGTGGCCCCCTCCGAGCATAATGTCCGGGCCGGCGGAGCCTCTTACAATGCGGCTCCAGCGGCGAGGCGACTTCGGTTCCACCGGGATGCGGCATTTATTTTATGCAACATACAGGGTTCATATTATAAATATACATAGGACTACAATGTGCATGTAAGCTTATTCTGTATTCTGTATTCTGTATTTGCTTCACGGTTTTGTCAGTAAAACCCACACGGATTGTGCAATGGCTTCAATAAATGTCTATCACCTAGGCTATAGTCACACCTTTCATTTTTTGGCACTTTTAGGGGCCCCTTCCTTGCGGGGGCCCCCTTCGGTCGGAGTGTACGGAGGGCGGTCGCTACGCCTCTGATCATTCGCCTGTTGATTAGGCTACATAATATAAAGAAACTAGACAAATTGCTTGTGCACATGTGCCATGGTGCCTATGTGATTATGCAGTTAAAATTGGTTGGCCTGCCGGTGTAATATGGAGAGCAAGCGATAAAGGCTGATCCCATGTCCATTGTCCAAGACCCTGGGATCCGATCATTTCCCTCTCGAGGGTCAAAGTGCCTGTGCGACTTCTCTACGATGCTCGTGTAAGATAGGAACTTTTATTAGGCTACTTATTAGATCTACACCTACTTTATTTACTCTACTGTAGGCTTCTCACCACGCATGTTCAGTATGATTGCGGACTAAGTTGAAGAGAAAGGTAAACACCGATTAACTGACACTAAGGTAAATTATATTATGAGCCAGCAATCAGCGGATTAGAGACAATCCTATATTTAATGATGCACTGCAAATATCCTACTCATAATAATTAATAATAATAATAACAGTTGAATCATTAGCAGCGATAAAAATTCTCAGACGCGACATAAAATTTCATTCCGTAGCTTTCGATGCGTCAGTGGTCGCGTGTGTTACGGTCTCTATAATATTCTGTATCAACTTTATGTTCTAACTGCTCCATTTTACTACCCATGCTAGTGATAATGATAGATATACTACAGCTTCTGCAATCAGGCCCGGCCCTAGGGTTTGCGGGGCCCAAGGCAGCAGCGGGTCCTCAAGCTTAAATTTACGTAGTTGATTTCCTGTCAATGCGGCACTGGTGGGGGGAGAGTCACCTGAGATGGGACACTTAACGTTGTTTTCCAAATTTCTTTTGAGCTAAAAGCACTATTTTAAAACAAACCACATTGATGTGGCCTATACATATTTGATTTTCAAATGATGAATGTTAGGTCTGCGTTTTGGCTTTTGACAAATTTCTTTGCGTCAAAGCACTAATGATGCTAATTATTCACAAAGTGAAACGGATAAATTTAGGCTACATTTACGCACCTCTCTGAAAATATCCATGTTCTAAATTTCCTGTTTTGCATTTTCTAAGGCTCTAAGCAGTCGTTGAAATTGTCACCACTATCATTATGTTTTGCTCTCTCCAGCAAAAATGTATGTAGATGTCCATTTGCAAATTTGAAGCAAAATGAGTTGGCCCTAATTAATGTTTTCTGGAGACAACTTTACATGCAGGTCAACGGTAAAAAGTAGGCTAGCCGTGACTCGACTTAAGGTTTAGCGAAGTTTCGTTCTTACCATATCACCATGTCACATTCGCGTGACAAAATGACTGCAAGAACAGTTGTTTTATACGACGTAATCATTGTCAATATCGTAAAAGTAAAAAATTATAGCCAGCAGCGCGGGGCCCCAGGAAGCGCGGGGCCCAAGGCGGTTGCCTCGCTCGCCTTGCCCTAAGGCCGGGCCTGTCTGCAATACTTTTACTGCTGCTGCTGCTGCTGTTGCTACTGCTGCTGCTCCTTCTGCTGCTGCTGCTGCTACTACTACTGCTACTGCTACTGCTACTGCTACTGCTACTACTACAACAACAACAACTACTACTACTACTACTATTACTTCCACTAATACGTCTAGTAATAACAATGATGATGATAATAATATTATTATTATTTTCATTATATTATGGCATATTGATATTTGCAATTTTTGACAATGGTGGTGCAGTATGATCTGCCTCCGCATAACCTAGGCCCATAAGCAGTCTCTGCACTATGACGATGTTGATTTTGATGGACTTTCATCCTAATTACAAATGGTAACGTGGTGAGATGAGGCCATGAGTTGGGAGGTGACTAGGGGGGGGAGAGACAGTGCTGTGAACTATCGGTCACAATAATTGAGAGAGAATTGTACACAGTATTGTGCCTAGATGTGCCTGCCGCCCTGCCAGACTTAATGTCTACATTATCGTTCTAATTTCATCATTATAGGTCGTTAGCCTATACATGGTCTATAGGGCACACGTGTAAAGGTAGAGAAAGGCTGCGGCTCGCTGATATTCCACAAACATTGCACTCATAGACTGATAAATAATTGAGTAAATGGTGGAGAAGTAACAAGTGCGGTTGAAGGCAATAATTGTTCCATGCATGCGCATAATAATTAATAATTAATTATGCTTGGGGTATCCTCGTTCTGCCAACGATCAACTTTCTTCAATTCGCCCATCCACATGGAAGTGTATAGTTCCACGGGGTTGTTCCAACTCAACACGCCATACATGACAATTAATTATTATCGAAGAGAGGGAATTTTTAGTGGCCCCGACTCTTGGGTGAAAAAGCTGCACTCCTGCTCGAAGGTGCCCTCTTCAGGCTCTTCATTAATCAAATGGAAGTCTTTGTCTTGTAGAGTTCGTGAAAACCGAATCGTAATTTTATAATCGAACGAGAATTTTACGTTGAGGACGGTTAGTATTTCTTTTGATGCACAAAGACGTTTCTCACTGACACAGTGACACTATAGGCCTAATAATTATGGGCGCTCTACAGAAACATGGTTTTCAGTGTTCACTGGTGTTTTATTCAAAGTTCCTCTTGTTCTTATCGCACGCAATTTAGAGACACCACTCAACTTCGGTGACGTCTTGCTGCGCTATTCACAGAACAATTATCCACAATCGTTTTACTATTTTGCGTAGGAGTTACATGTAAACATGGCACTACACTTTTCATTACGTATTAAGCCTACATGCATCTATTAATTAATTATATTATTGTCAGAGATGCACTTAGTGGGTGAGTTTGAAGGGTGGATCACTGTTTTTATGACAGGCTCATTATTATCTATTATGCTATTGTAAACAGAAATTATATCGGACTGTTACAGTAGTTAACAATGCACGTCATGGGGTTATTATCACAGACATCCACCTGCAGTAAATACTTAAGGTACTTGACAGACTATACTGCAGCAGAATTCCAAAACTCACCGACTGAATAAAGTACCGTACTTAGTGTGAGAATTGTGGAAAAATAACTGGGGGGGTTGGACAATGATCCACTTGGAATTTGGGGAAAAAATATACTTTAACATGGGGCTTTAAGAATAAGAAAGACTGGGGGGTTGAAACCCCCAACCCCCGGCTTTTCTAATTCTGACCGTACTATGATTCTCATGCAAACCTATTTCTTTCTTGTTTGTTACGTCGAGGTTGGCAGGGAAGCGCTACTGAGTCGATGTTCGAAGTCGCTATATAAATTGAACACCTGTTAGTCGTGAGGTGGCCAAAACATTGCTGTCACCCTTGCAAAAACTCGTACAGTTGCCATTATTGCAAGAGTGAAGATGGATATATTATCAGAAGATAGCATTGATGTAGCGAATGTATTTCCCTCATGCAGAGTGACAGAGATAAATACCACCCTATTATTTGGTCCAAATATCGTTTCATAGCTGGACTCTGGAACCGACTATGTAGGCTTATTACCATTCCAATGATCATGGTCTCAGTAGTTATGATGATGATAGCAACGTCTTTGTCGTCATGGTGATGAAGTGATGAGTTACTAAATCACTTGATTTTTGAATTTAGGTGTGATTAGGCATTTAAGGACATGGATGAAATCTTTTAACCACTGTCAAAAATAATCTTTTTAGGCTATAATTATGTCTTAATTATCCCCGTCATGTGATTTTGTGTTCTAAGATCAACAGTTGAACTAAACGATGACTCTCCGGCCAATTCGCTTAGGCAAAGGTAAATGGTTGGCTATATATATATAAATTATATATATAATATATATATATATATAGGTAAGTGATGAAGGTTATGGTGATTAATGTCTTGAGAATGTCTGAATGATTAATTAAGTATGTGTATAATGCTTCTGAAGTTCGGAGTGTGTAATACATCTGGCACATCATGGGTTTTCCATGTGATCTTAGTTTAGTTAGCGTAAACTTTCGATGACCAGACTACAGTCTCACGTACGTCTGTCAGGAAGGAAATAATAACAGAGGAGTTTACGAGCAGATTCGCAGACTACATGTAGATCTATAAGAACCACGCAGCTATGTAGTACAGTGAATGAACGAAAAATGAGCAAACGAATGAATGAATGCATTGGTAGACCACTCAATGTATTATTCATCTCTTACTCCATTACTCAATAAGTCCGTAGCCATTCAACACTGAATACAGTGAATAGTGCATAATAACGAATTAATTACATAATGGTGGATAATTGAAAAATTCTTTCTGGAGGTGATACTGCTGCTGATGGTGATAATACTGATGCTGATGATGACGATGATGAGGATAAAGATGATGATGTTGAAGACGACGACGACGATGATGATGCCGACGACGACGATGATGATTCTATACATCATGACGATAACAGCACAGAAATAATTAATGGGTTCAGCTCTTATAGTCTACCTCTGTAGGTTTTGACGTCGATGAGTTTTGAGCTGACCCCTCGGTCACTGGACGCCGTCACAAGGACTCCACACTCCAGCTCCTCCGTCACCTGCCTGATGACGAGTGCGAACAGCTTCTGTCCATCAGTGCTCAGTCCATACCTCGGACAATCTCTGACCAGTCGCTGACCAATGAACCAACGAACGGACGGCTTCGAATGACCGAAAATATGGACGGACAGCACAGCCGATCGATCACACTTGAGAAGGACAGGACTTCCGCTGGGATCGTCCGTCAAGAGTCGGATTGAAGGAGGATCCGGATGTGGATGATCAGCGTCCGGATGTCTTGCAACAGGCATTGGTCGTGGTCAGTGGTCACTCGTGACTGACCGATATATAGTGGACGAAGAAACGAATATCGAAAGGATCCGAAATCAGTCGCATTCAATGGGTGACCTTAAAAATAAGAAGGCGCTTTCTCAAGATATGTGTTCTTATAACCTGAGTTAGGATCCAAAGATATTTTAAGCATCATTTTAGTATTTTTAATTATATTTGTTGCAACTGCAATCAGCAGTTTAATTTTCCTAGTTGTTATTAATCTATGGACATTCTCTGTCGTCAATATGGTAATCCTAGAAATCGTGAATATCACGAATATCATCAAAAAATGTTGATGACATGAAAATGATTTAATTTTCATCATCATTAGGCTATAGCGCGGCTGTTTCATCGTTTATCTTAGTCATCGTTGTTTTTGACTCAAGATAGTCACCACTGTCGTCATCATTACATTATGATAGACTACTTTCCTACGTAGGTATACTTTTAGAATTATGTATAATCTGCTTCACTGTGCTCGTTTTTCACCCGAGCTACAACCTGCAACTGCACAAATGTAAATTCGTATACCAAAAACATTTTTACACTATTCCACACAAATTTTATCGCACGGTTACAACTCTACTGATAATTATATTAACGACATGGAAGGAAAGAGGGAGAGAGAGTTTCGGTGAGAGGAATGTGTGGGAAGAAAATAGAGACTGGGATGAAGAATCAATAAATGCGAAGTGTAAGAGAGAGAGAGATTGGATTTGAGACAGCGTCGAGGTCTATCTAATGTGGGGCAGAGAGATAAGATGATCAGCTGGACCTGGAAGTCATCAGAATGTCGAGACTAGCTATCAGACAGAGAGAGAGGGACGTCTACCGTAAAACGACATCACAGAAGAAAAGTTGCGCACAAATCAGACCTCTCTTTCTCTGTCTCTGTCTGTCTCTGTCTGTCTGTGTCTCTCTGTCTCTCTCTCTGTGTGTCTCTCTGTCTTGTTCTGTGATTCTGTCTGTCTGTGTCTCTGTCTCTCTCTGTCTGTCTGTTTGACTCTCTGTCTTTGTCTCTGTCTCTCTCTGTCTGTCTCTGTCTATCTGTCTGTCTCTCTCTCTGTCTCTCTCAGTCTCTATGTCTCTCTTTGTCTCTCTCTGTGTCTCTGTCTCTGACTGTCTGTCTGCCTGTCTGTCTTTCTCTCTCTGTCTCTCGCTCTCCATCGCTGGTTCATTCTCTGTCTCTTACTATCGCTGCCTGTCACTCTTCCGTTCCTCTCAAATACTCACGCAGGCGCACGCTCTCCTTCCGTCTATAAACCTGACATTCTGCATTTGATTTCGTGCCTGACTTGACCCTACTACTACTACGCTGATGTTAAGATCTGGATTTGGTTATACGCAAGCCATTTGGCTAGCTAGCCTAGCTGCCCTTCTAAGTGCTTCTCTGTAGCACTGGCATAATATAGTCTGTCTTGCCATGCTTTGCTCTAACGGTATATAAGCACGAATCGTGATGCACGACAAAGCTGCATGGAAACATAGTAGGAAGTGTGCGGCGCGGTTTGTATACTATACAGCGCGATAAGCTTATCTGACAGAAATGCTGGAAATAAATCAGACGTGATTCAAGGAGTCGTTGTAAATGTATTATGTCTAGATAGATGCGACGATTAAAACCGAATGCATGACGTAATCTGTTTACGTGACACATACGTGTACACATTCGCAATCATAGGCTACACATGCACGCATACACATGCACACCCACATCCACGCCCACACACACACACACACCCCCACTCACACACCCACACATCCCACACATAAATATAATTATGCGTGTGTAATTGTATGTGTGTGGGTATGCGTGTTTAGGTGCGTGCATGTGCGTGCGTGTGAGTGTGAGTGCGTATGTGTGCGTGTGTGTGTGCGTGTGCGTGTGTGTGTGTATGTGTATGTGTATGTGTGCGTGTGTGTGTGCGCGTGTGTGCGCGTATGTATAATGATTAGCTGTGAAGATAGTGAATGACCCAGCGCAAGGAAAAGTTAAGCGTGAGTCTATTTTTGGAATCTGGGCGCCCGAGATATCTGAACAAAAACTCTGACCCATGATCTCTCTATCATATATTTATATATGTATATATATATATATCATAGAGAGATCATATATATATACATATATATATATTTGGTTAAAGGTGATAATAGACTAAAGACCTAATTTATTCAAAACTTGAAGATCTATATAATATTTTTAAAATATCATTGTTAAACATAGTCTAATATTCTGTTAAATGGCAATAATATCATTTTGCTAGATTTGCAAAAATGTAATTTTGCCAAAATACAATACTTTATTAAGTTTGTTAAGATAATTATAGGCTTAATTTGGTCAAAATGAAATATTATCTTAACCATGACTTCACTTTTATTCTTTCGTCAATGGTTAGCTTACGTAGTAAATGCAAAAATAAAGGTTGCACTAAAATGACATGTAGGCATTGTAGAGGTCCATTGCTTTGGATCTGGTAAAACTTGTTTTGAATCATAATTGGCCTATAGTTTGCGTAGATCTGCCTTATCCGGAAGTGAGTTCAATAAGGAAGTCAGTGTATTCTTTTTTTAAAGTGGGCTGAGTAGGCCTACTCAGTCTGCTGCACGTGCATAGGCCTTTCAAGTAAACAGTTCATGCAAGTGCAACTTTATAACTAAACAATCTTTATCGTTAGGATGCCAACTTTGAGTAAGGGCATATATACTATTTTCTTCCCTAGGCTAATTAAATCTCTCTCTATCTCTCGTCTTTGTAATCTGTATAATAATATCCCAAATGTTTTTTAACCTGGGGCATGTGAGACGATGACCAACAGCAGAACTAGTCATGAGATAGCCTAATTAAATCAAACAAAAATTAATTGTCTAAAACATGCTTAACAATAGCCGCAGCGAGGCTTGTGAGTGCTGCTGACACGAGAACTGCGAGCATATAAATCGCGATTGTCAACGTGCAGCTGCAGAAACTCTACTCACCTCCGATTCTCGACGCAAGAGACGTTGATGTGAAGAGAGAAGAGCGACTGATTTGTACATCACTTGCCTATTTAGACTCAACGAAAATTACCCAGCAAGGAGAACACTGAAAATAGGATGTGGATGGTCAGGATGGTAGATGGAGGAGGGAGGAGGGAGGAGGGAGGAGGGAGGGCAGAGACGAGGAGGGATGGCAGTGTGCCTTGGGCGGTTGGCGGTTGGCGGCTGTCGCTGCTGCCTCATGCGATCGAGGCCCTGCACTGCAGTGAACAGAGAGCTAGCAGATAATTTGTTTCGAATCATGAACCGAGTTCAGTCTTTAGAAGTTAATAGCACCAACTGTCTGTGTGTCTGTCTCTGTTGTTCTGCCTATGTCTCTGTGTCTGCGTCTCTTTCTCTGTCCCACTCTCTCTCTCTCTCTCTCTCTCTCTCTCTTTCTGTGTTTGTCTGCCTCAATCGGCGTTCGTTGGACCGCCGATAATGACGATAATGAGAGTAAAAATAATGCTTTGATGACGATTGAGGCCATCCCAAGAAGAGTCTTCATGCCTGGGGTGTGGGCTATAGGCTGTGTAGCATACCAGCGAACGACACATAAATGTAGACCTACAGGCCCTACACTTTCTTCTAAAGCGACAATATGCCAGTCCGAATAGTTAGGTTACCACGTACGTCATTTAAGGACCACCGTGGTCGTCTAATATTAAAACCACTAAATAAACCACCATTGGTGTGCGAGTGTGCATCGGCCAGCTGTCTAGCGACGCGAGGGACGTGTGCTTCTGCTATAACCGAATTGGCATCCACACGGTTGATGTACAGTGGGAATTAAGCGAAAGATTTGCATATAGATTGATGCAGGTCAGAGCTTTGTACGTGACATCTGTGGTCTATTTGTCCGAAATGACCATTAGGAAAACTGTCGACACCTGTTACCAACATAACATGTAGTAGGCTATAGTCATACTGTACGAGTCATTACTGATTCTGTTGCCAAAAACTGTCCAGATGTAGACAGCTTTTAACTTCACAGCCTTTTCTGAACAAATCTTTTCATTCCATGTTATTCGCTAGATGTCGCAACGTTCACCATCGCATTGCACTATAATAATTATCAGCTTACGTGTAGGCCACACGTTGAACACTATTACTATGTTAGTTGAGTTATTAGACAAACGGATAACATAATATGTAATACAATGTAAAAGGTGTCACCCTGTTTAAATGAGGTTCGTGTTACATTAGATCACTGGTTCTTAACCTTTTCAAGGGAGCCGAACCCCAAGAGAAATCTATGACCATTGACCACTCACCGAACCCCTTAAATTCGAACAATAATTTTTTAACTAATGGGAACAAAGGGAAAAAATTGTACCAAAATGTGTATGCAAAATTAATACACTCAGTACATGAACTAAGCTTCATCATCATCATCAATAACCTTGGGCCCAATGCCCGTAGGAGTCCGACGCCACTCTCTGTTCTGAGTTTGTCTCGTGCCATGTTGCCCAGCTTCAACTGGTCTGGTCAGCAGGTTCGTTCCATACCATTAACATCTTGGAGCATCTAGACCACCTTGTCTGATTGAAGAGAATCGTGAAAAAGAGGCATGAAGGACAACGTGGGTCAATGCCCGAATGTGTCCCACGCTCTCTCCCCCGACTCTCTCCATCAGCCTGTGCATGTCTGCTCCACATCATGACACCTTGAAGCATCTGGGTAGCTATGTCACTTGTGTCGTGGTTTTGGCATATTACAATCGTCTTGGTTTTTCACTGCCAGCGTATCGCCACCCATCTGGCAAACCTTCCTCCTTT